>APFE031565584.1:78819-126981 GCA_000404065.3 Pinus taeda
GTGTTCTTGCTTTCAGCTGAGTTAATGTAGATGTCATTTTCATTCTTATCAGCAGTAAAGGTATTGGACTAGTGCCATTGGTCTTTTTTTTTGATGCTTTACTTTCATTCGAAGCTTTAATTCCATTCCAAGTTATTGTTCAAGTTTTCTCTTTAAAATTCAAGAAGCATTTAGAAATCGCCACATACACACACATTCACTCACTTGTTTATAACTTCATCACATCACATTAGGAAGATAAGTTATACATAAACTAAAAACGACAAAAAGAACTAGGAAAGGCTGCTTAAGTATATATTGTACACTTCACTTCATCAGCTTACGAGCCCCGGGTTGACAATTTATGATAGCAATTTAAACAACACTAAATTGACCAAACAAATGCCTCAGTGACATGGCTTTCTATTATTGACTTTGAACTAACAGAAATGAAATAATGCGATCAAAAGGAATGAATCTAGTGAAGTGATCTGGACATCTGGCACTGCTTTGGAGGAGAACAATTGCTGAGTGACCACTATTCCAGTGTTGCACTGGTGAAGCTAACCTGCCTTTTAATCCTGGAATTCACACAACTTATTCCACCGCTCCTCATCTGGAATGGAAATTTTTGTTACCTTGCGGTAGATCTCATCTACCCCAGTATACTGAGAAAAAGTGGGTTTTACAACAAAAATGTGTTTTATCTCATGTTGGATAAAACTCATGTTGTTCATAGCTTCATAAATAGCTCTCCCTGTCATAGTACTTTTGATGTGGGAATACTTAGCTGTATCCTTTGCAATGTCTTGGAGCTTCTTCTTGTAATCTTCACTGGTCATCAATTTTTCATTGATCACAAATAAAGAAGGCAGATCTTTCTTGTTCAATTGATCTATTCTAGTGAAAAACCTGTTAACTGCTTCCTCCAAAGTGTGACATTTCTCTGTCAGCTGCACAACTAAGTTCTTCTTGGTTAGAACTTTCTTTACTTCTAGGATTGTTTATGTTCTATCATCTACTCCCAAATCATCAAGCTCATATATGTTTTTGGAATTGAGAAACTTTATGATGTGGTTGGTTGTGTTAGGCATTTCTCCCAATTCAGTATCGATAGTGGAAATGGTTTACTTCGCTTTCTCCATCAATTCCTTCTGCTCGAATATAATCTAGATACATGGCCAGATTTCATATATTTCTTCAATGATATTGTTCCATATAATTTCTTTAACTTGGGCCAGTGTGTGGCCAATAGAGGACTCAGTTGCTAACTTCTTCCACACCTCTATCTGATATTGAGCTCTCTGTAGCTTTGCTGCATGAAAATTCTCAGTCTTTGTCTGATGATCTTGTAGAAGATTGACTTGACCTACAATCTTTTGATCTCTTCTATCTAGAGATACATGTTCTGCACTGCATTTTCCAACTGATCTACAACAGCCCCTTTGCTTGTTGTAGAAGATTTGGCTCTAGGAACGGCTGTGATAGGGAGTGCTTCCAAAGGGACAACAACCACTTTGGCAGTTTTCTCCTTTTCTTTAATCATCTTTTCCATCTTTGTCTCCATTTTCTTCAACTGTGCACTCTGCTCTATGATGAGCTTCATCATGTCTGCTCTTTTTGTCTCTTTTTCTTCAATGTCCTTGGCTAGAGGGTCCTCTATAGCTCGTAACTTCAATTTATTCCTTAATGCTTCTATGTCTAAATTATTTTTCCTTACCAGCTCTTCTGCAGCATTGATTTTTGAAGGTTCATAACCTACTTTGATCACCAAGTCCTTCAAAGTTTTGATCCTGGTGTCTTTGGCAAGTGTAGAGACTTTTCCATCTTCAATTGCGATTGAACATTAGCTAATGTAACCTGCAATTTAGATAAACTCATAAGAGTGTTAGTGACAATGGAGAAAATCATTTCCCCAGTCTGCTTATGCATCTCCATTTGGTCAATGTGATGTATGTCTTTCACATCAAATTCAAGTGTTGTCTTCTTGTAGTCTTATGCTACCTTGGGTTGGGGAACTTGTGCTTGGAGAAATGCCATCTGCATTTTAACTTTCTTTGAATCAAAGGCTGAAAACAATATACTTTGAGAATTGGAAGTCTGCTTTGAGAACTGATTGTAAGTGTTGATCTTCAAGGCCTCATTCCTCACTTTAATCTCTTTAAAAATATCAAATATACTTTTTTTTGTCTCCCCTGTGGTAGATGTGTTGGTCTACATAACCTATTGCTAATATTTTGAAGCTGTGGAGGTAGTGGGAGACAGTGTGGCCTAATCACCCACTAGTGAGGAAACAAGTGGCTCATTACTGATGATAATGTTCTCCTGCTCTGAATCCTTGCCGAGGCTTAGTTTTGAAATAAGTTTGGCCTTATTCCTATACATGATTTTGAAACCCTCACTGAAAATTTTAGTCCCTGAAGGGGACTCTTCTTCTCTACTTCTCTTTGTTTTTTTCTCCTGCATGGTAGGAATCTATACTATGGAGGATAACACCAGCTGCTCCTCTGCCTCTTGTAGGGTGTTCTCAGTCCATTCTAGGTGGTTTTTATACTTTTCTATCTCTGGTCTAGCTATGTGAAAATAAGAAATCGATTTGTTCTCCACTTTTAACTTAGAAATGACCCCTAATGGATCATATGACTAGGTGAAACTAAGGTTGAACTGCATTTCTTTTAATATCTTATCTTCTTCTTCCTCTACTGCCTTGTTGTTGCAAATGAAATGCCCTATCTGCATTTTAATTTTGAATTGGGACTTCTTCTTGGAAACTACAAAGTGGATCTCATCCATATTGAGCATTTGCCTTATGTACTCTAGAGAAAAAAATCCTCATTGGGAGGAATTTAGGCAGCTTGTAAGGTGCAAGCTCACACCCAAATATTCTCAATTATGTATAATTCTGATAGAGGAACCAATCCCCCATCTGGACTTGGTCTGATAGCCGCAAAACCTTTCTAATTTCCTCACTGATCCTTGGCTATGTCCTGTTGCCTAAGAGATTGATTGTTGGATGCACAAACATCTCATTGAATTGTTTGTAACAATATTATTTGTGTTCCTTTGTCACCAGTGTAGTCCAGAAGATGACTGATTGTTGATTTCCTTCTTCATCCAGCTTTTGTAATGAAAGCTTGATGTTATCTCTTTGAAAATATAAGAACATATAAACTAACATAGAAGCATACTTGAATACCTCCTCAGTCTGGAATTTGACAAACTACTCATGGATAGAATCTGCAAGAAATTGGCTAAAGTTAAACATGATGGAAGACTTGGAATCTACAGAGAAAATGCAAAGGAAACCTATAATTGCCTCATCTACCCGCTGATCTGAGTAATAGCCAAGGAGGTAAGAGATGACTGCGATAATTTTCGTGGCTTTCTCAGGGAAAATAGAGGAAGGATAGGGAGGATTTTTCTTTGGAAATGGGGCATCTTCTGTCAAGAAAAGCTCAAGGGTTTTGGCCCTCTTAGAAAAATCCAATTTCTGGTACAATTCAACAAGTGCTTCATAGGAAAAGGTGGTGGCATTCTCTATTGTAGGGGCTTGCATCATCATGTCTATAGCTTAAGGAGTGATAGTGAAGAGAATTTTCCAGTGGGGGCAATGATGGCTCTTTGGCTTGGAAAATAGCATGCACGACACTTCCTAACAACTTCTTGGGTGATGTGGGTACAAGGAAAAATATATTGGGGAAAATTGGATTCCCACAATTGAATGTCATTGGATTTATATATATAGTTGTTCTCGAGCCATAAATACATCTCAAAAAGGTCAAATTCACAAAGAGTTTCATGGATCTTATAGTCTCTGTCTGCCGAAGGGATGTGGTGGAAATCAATGGGAGGGTGGATCCGAGGACTCACAGGTTCCCCTGGTCCCTTGTCTTTTGGAGGCATCTTCGGATAAGGCTATGAACAATGGTGTAAATTGGATTACAGGTTTAAGTATAGAGAGAGGACTTAGGATTGGTGGGCAAAAACAGAGGTAATAACCTGGAACAGAATTAGTGGGAAAAGTTCGCAATCTCGTGAAGTGTTTGTAATTCAGAATGGTACACCCGTAACAAAGAAATAGCAGTGGCAATGTAAAAACTCAGTATCTGGTTAATGATCAAAAGGAGGGATTATATAACACTTTCATTTTCTCGTTGATGGAGGTGTGGGTCCATTCAATTAAAAGTTAAGTGAATTGATTGCTTAATGGATTAATTTTCGAGGGAGCGGATGTGATTAGTGAAGTCAACGACAAATGATGTGGCAGTAGGTGAGTGGTGGGAGAGCAACGGATAGAGGAGTGATTTCGGAAGGTGGAGAAACGTCTTTTCGAGGGGAAGTGGTTAACGGTTTCACCTAAGGGGGGTGCAAAGTAATGTAGTGTTGACACGCAGCAATGGGCGTGGTTTCGAATACTGCCCATTTCTGGCCCCCCCTTGATGGTAAATTTTGGATGGTGAGGGGGGGCAAAATACATCGTGGGCCGTTGGATCTTAGGAGGTGAGCACAGATGAGGGGAGAGGTGGCGGAGTGTTAATGTGACATGATGGGGCTTTTGGTGGGGTCAGCCGGAATGAATCCAATGCATAGTGGGGAATAGTTAGAGTGTATGGCAGGGTAATAAAGCTTAGGAATAGGGGGGTTAATACACCAAAACTTTATTGATATATTAAACTTTAGAATGAAATTTTAATCCTTTGTCTTTTTCTTTTGGACATGAAAATAATACTTGACATTTGACTTTAGGATAAAATATTCATGTTTTTCCTCTAACCACCATAGTGCTTCTTCCTACCCTTTTGCATTCCATTCTTTTTCTAGGATAACATTTTCCCTTCCTGCTTTACAAGGTGCACTTAAGCTAGCAAACCCAAATCATTTTTCTTTTATGAAAATATACCTTGTCCTATCACTTATTTCAACATTGGCTCAAATTAAATTGTTGAGTCAATTTTATTTCTACCTAGCTACCAATTTACCAAGTTTAAACTATTTGGTAAACCTTCATTCACTAATCTATTTAACATAAATTCAAATGTGTTCAGTCATGATTAAATTTTATGACTTGAACAGAATTTTAATCATTGTGGCATTAAAGAACAGTTTGCACACAACCCTTATTTGAAAATGGAATAAAATATCTAACTTATCAGTGATGGCACTTGGACTTGCAGCGCTTTCAGTATTATTTTCTATTTTTTTCTTTTGTGGGGTTCTTATTTCCTTATTTTTTTTCTTATTTATTTTTTTAACATACCCTCTTTTCATTTTATTTTTTATATTTTTTTTGGAAATCATTTGAATATTGAAATTTATGTACAATATAAAATTAGAAATACAAAATACTCAATCACCTTGAGATCATATAATTTATAGGACCCTAACAGAAGCATTCAATAAAATTTTGGAGAAGGGATCGACTAAAATTTGCTTTGCTAATTGAGATGATTGGGACAAGAGGGTTCCTGTTACTTTATGGGCTTATCAATCTACTACAAAGAGATTGCGTAAATATACTCCATTTCAACTAGTGTATAGTCAAGAAGTTGTAGTTCCAGCTAAAGTCATTGTACCAAATCTATATTGTGCAAACTATTAAGAGGATTGATGATGAGCCTTTTACAAAGTGTTTACAAGAGCTATTGGAAATTGATGAGTAGTGCTTTATAGTATATTTTCACCAGAGTGTAGAGAAACATAGACATAGAGCTTGACATGATTGACATATTAAATCCAAGTATTTTTCAGTCAATGATCAGGTCTTTCTATATGATAGTAAGTATTTGAAGCATCTTAGAAAGTTACAGATGCATTGGTTGGTTCATTTTATTGTTGCAGAGATAAGGGAGTATGGAGCCATGAATCTCATGCAACTTGATGGAGATACCATTCCTAGTTGGGCAAATGGCACACGCCTAAAGCCCTACTATGTCCACTAAATTCATGTGGTTATTATTACTCTTTGTCTCAAAGCATAAATTAGGTTATAGGATAGAATCATTTGTGTTTTTTTCTTTTAAGTTTATTTGGTCATTTCAGTTGTGTCAATAGTGTCATGTTTCCTAGTTGTAGTATACCACAACCCATTGTGGTCAAGGAGGTATGATTCATGTCTTTTTTCATTTATTTAGTCTTCTAATGCGAGCCTTTTTAGTCTATCGAGTATGTTCCCTATAAAAATTTCATTTTGTCAATTGTCCTTTTCCTTTGGAATAGTTTTCGTATCGATTATATTTTGGTTAGTTTGCATCATGTAATGGGGATTTGTGCCTCAGTTATCATAAATTCCTGAATTCAACTCCTTTATTTCAGTATTATTCACTTAATATCCAACTTCCTAGTTTTTATCATAGTATGGCCAGTTTTTGTAAGTGTCAAAAGTTGAATTGATATCATTCATCTGTCTTCATATAGTGATTTCAGTATTTCACCCTGGCTTCCACATCCAATCCCCCTGTTTCCAAAACCTGTCAGTATCCTCCCATTCATCTAATTTACAGTCATAATCCTTCTACAATGGGTTTTGGTGCTAAACCTGTTATTCCCTTTGATTTTTCTCTCTCGCATTGAACCCTTGGATGAATTATTTGCGAAGTATGAGAAAGTTATGTTGGTTTATAATGACTTCTCTAACCCTTCCTTGTTTCCAACTCTTCAACAAGAGGTTTAAATTTCTTTCACTTAAACCCCATCCAGGGAAATTGTTCCTAAGATTAACCCAGATTTCCAACTACTACATAGGTCAACTATTATGAAATTGTGTGACTTGCTAGTATTTAGGACCATGGGTAAAGTAGAACGATGCACCAAATTTCTCATTATAATAACCCACAATGGCTCTCTCTCTAGTTGGATAAGAAGTATAAAATACATGTCCATAATATTCACAAGGTTATAAGGTTAGCAATAGATGGGGAATATGTCTTCATGACCTTCCAAGGAACTTAAAAGTGTAGCAAGAAGATAGGCATTACAAACATCTATGAAAAATATGGTACCAAACACACAAGGGTCTCAGAGTTGTCATTGAGCTAATAAATAATGAGTAGATAAAGTTTGCATGTTATCTCATTGCAGGGAAGGTAATGCAACACTATGAAAATAATACTTGACATTTGACTTTCAGATAAAACTTTTTTGGGGTTAATACACCAAAAATTTATTGATATATTAAACTTTAGAATAAAACTTTAATGCTTTTTATTTTTCTTCAGCACATGAAAATAATACTTAACCTTTGACTTTAGGATAAAATCTTCATGTTTTTCTTCTAACCACCATAATGCTTCTACCTACCCTTTTGCATTCCATTCTTTTTCTAGGCTAACATTTTCTCTTCTTGCTTTGAAGGGTGCACTTAAGCTAGCAAACCCAAATCATTTTTATTTTATGAAAATCTACCTCATCCTATCACTTATTTCACCATTGGCTCAGATTAAATTGTTGAGTCAATTTTATTTCTACCTAGCTACTCATTTACCAAGTTTAAACTATTTGGTAAACCTTCATTCATGAATCTATTTAACAGAAATTTAAATGTGTTTAGTCATGATTAAACTGTATGACCTGAACATAATTTTTATCATTGTGGCATTTAAGAACAATTTTCTCACAATCCTTATTTGAAAATGGAATAAAAGATCTAACTTATTAGTAGTGGCACTTGGACTTGCAACACTTTTAGTGTTATTTTCTATTTTTTTCTTTTGTGGGGCTCTTATTTCCTTCTTTTTTTCTTATTTATTTTTTTAACATAACCTCTTTTCATTTTCTTATATATATATATATATATATATATATATATATATATATATATATATATTGGAAATCATTTGAATATTTAAATTTATGTACAATATAGAATTACAAATACAAAATACTCAATCACCTTGAGATCCTATAATTTATAGGACCCTAACAGTGGCTCTAGTTGGGGATGGCACTTCTCCAAGTGAAGTGTCAAGAACATAAGATCAGTAGCCTTGTGTACTCCATGTCTGTAATGTCTTCATCTAATTTATTTTTTGCTAAAGATACTATGGCAACTCATCAATCCAGGCTTAGGGCCTTCACTGAGGGCTTCAACCTTTGTTAATAAGTTACCCAGTCAAAACCATAAAGACTATGATATTTACAATGATGGAAGGAAAATCTATAGGCTAAGAAATGTAGTGTTTTAGAATCCTATCATTAACAGGACCTCCAGGTATCTCTGCTCCATCTAAGTCTTAAATGTAGAATGCAATATTTCCTCGGAAAGCATGAACAACATATGGCCCATTCCAAATATTATCAAACTTTCCATGTTTTCCCTTGTCTTCTCTCCTTGAATCCCATCCAAAACTTGGTCCCCAATGTTAAATTCATCAGCTTTTGTTCTTTTATCAAAATACTCTTAACATTTTCCTGAATAACGTGGGTTCTCTTGTATGCTTCTTCTCTTGACTGTTGCAACTAGATAGTTTTATTAATCCTTCTCTGTACATCGTTGGGTTCAGCTTTCACTTCTTGAATGATCTTCATCACGAGAACTCCTAAGGAGGATGGAAAAATTGCATCCATCCCATAGAACAATTGGTATGGTGACATGCCAATTGATTTTTTAGTAGTAAGCCTGTCAGCCCAAAGTGCATTTACCATCTTGTTGTGCCAAGACTTTTTGTTGTCCTCTAATAGCTTTTTGATGATATTTCTCAAACTTTTGTTTGAGGATTCAGCCAACCCATTACCATGATGGTAATAATTTGTTGAATGTCCCAAAGTGATGTGGTATTTATGGTAGAATTCAACCACATTTTTAGATTTTAAGGTTGCAGGATTATCAGTGATGAGTTTTCTAGGACTGCCAAATCTGGAGAGGATATTAGTCTCAAGGAATTTAATAATGACATCATCAATGGCATTTCTAGAAGCGGTGGCCTCTATCCACTTGGTAAAGTAGTCAGTGGCTATAAGAATCCACTTATGTTGGGAAAAAGAAGAGGGATGAATTTCACCAATGAAATCCAATCCACATTGTTGGAAAGGGCTTTCAACAAAGATATGCTTTAAGGGCAGGGGCAACAGTTTTCTCTTTCCCTCAAAAATATGGCATTTATGACATGAAGTGACTTTTTGTGAATGTCAAGGAATAAGGTAGGCTAGTAGAAACTAGCTCTAAGGATTTTATTAGCATTGGTTTTCCAATAAATATGTCCACCACAGTCATCTTCATGGAATTCCTCCATAACTTTATTTGCATCATCCTTCAACAAGCACTTACTTAAAATACCCCTAGCATCTTTCCAATACAAGACATTGTTTATAATGAAAAATTTAATTGCTTTTAACTTAAGAAATCTTTCCTTTGTTTTTGTCAAACTAGGAGGAGAACTTAAATTAAATAAAACATAAAGCAAGTTTGCATACTAGGGTGAGTTCACAAATGCCTCATCAATTTGTGGAGTTGCTTGTTCCTCTTGATTACCTAATGAATCAATCAATTTAATGTCTAATGCATGGAAATTTGACTCAGCCATCAATTTGGCTAGTCCCCACCCTTTGATTAACTTGGTGGGGTTGATTTCTAAGTCATATTCCAGAATGACAGCAATCCATTTTCCTCACTTCCCATCAGGTCCATTCTGTGTTAAAATGTCCTTAACCACCACATTAGGTACATAAGCAATAATATGAGAATGCAGAATATATACTCTAAAATATTTTAATTCTTTAACTAATGCAAAGGCCTGTTTTTCTGTAATATTGTATTTAAAATATGCATCTCTTAAAGCTTTACTAAAGAATGAAATAGGTTGTTCAAAGCCTTCACTATTTTTCTGTAGTAAAACTGCTGCAATGGTGTGTTCAAAAGAAAAAGAGAAGATTATGAAACATTTGGTAAAATCTTGGTTGATTAACACTGGTTCTTTGGTCAATTCTTGTTTAAATAATTCAAATTATTATTTAGCCTCAATACTCCACTTGATTTCAAGGTCCTTTTTAAGCATGTTTGTTATGTTTCTAAGAAGTTCTGCTAGGTTAGGAATGAATCTCCTTAGGAAATTTATTTTACCAATAAAAGACTAAAGCTCTCTAATGTTTCTTCGATGAATGATTTTCATAATTGCTTCAATTATACTGGGATCAATCCTAATTCCATCCTTGGAAATAATGTGACCAAGAAGTTTTCCTTCCTCAAGGCCAAACAATGTCTTTTTAGGATTTAGTGAGATGACAAACCTTCTGCATTTTTCAAACACTCTTCTCAGATGTGCTAAATTTTCCTCATCAATCTTTGAATAGGTTGTAATTTCATCTAGATAAATCACAATAAAATGGTCAATTTCATCAGCAAAGGCAATATCCATTGCTCTTTGGAAAGTGGCTCCAGCGTTCATTAACCCAAAGGGCATTTTCACATACATGAAAGTGCCCCATGGTGTAGTGAAGGCAATTTTATCCTGATCATCAGGGTGCACTAAGACTTGGTTATAATGTGAGAAACCATCTAATAAGGAAATCCTACTAGACCCTACTACCTTTTGCAATATACGATCTATTTTAGGTAACATGTATTTGTCTTTAAGGGATACCTTATTTAGATTTCTGAAATCAATACACAGTTTAATTTCTCTAGTTTTCTTTCTAGTAGGGAAAATGTTAGACACCCATTTAGAGTATCTAATAGGAAGTATAATTTTTTCATCATACAAGCTTTTTACTTCTTTCTCAACCAAAGGAATTAAGACAGGATTGATCCTACGAAGTTTTTTCTTAAATGGTGTTTGATCTTCTTTGATTGGGATTTTGTGTTGTATGATACTGGTGTCATATGCTTTCAGATCTTCATAGCTCCAAGCAAGGCCATCTGTGAATTATTTGAAAAGAGCTATATATTTATGTTTTGTGATAATCGGTAGTGATTTTGAGAGTTTTATCATTTTTGGATTCTGTTCACTACCCATATTGCATTCTTCTATGTCTTCCCCTATGGATTCCATTTTTTGATTTTTTTTCTACATCATTAAAATCAAAAAATTCTTCTAAAGGAGCTAGACCCCTTGGCAGAACATTATCTTTAAGCTGAAGTACTTCAAATTCTTCTTTTTCTGGGTCAATTTCATGTAATTCTAATAAATGCACATCTATCTTTACATTTGAATCGTCAAGCTATTTATCTACACTAAGATATTCAATAATCTGATTTTCTACTTTAGAGTCTGGAAATTCAATAATCTGATCTTCCTCTTCACAATCTGAATCTATGCCATTGTCTTCATAATCCTCCTTGGATTGCAAAAAAAAAATCAATCTGCTTATCACTTCCAAATACCTGCCAATGTATCATATTATTAGGTACAACCTGATGGTGTTTAACCTCCACTGTATATTGTTTGTTTGGATGAGGCATTTTGCATCTGCTAGTTGATAAAGCCAAAGCATTAACCAATACATTTTGATTCCTTGGAATAATAGAAAGGTCATATTCTTCAAAAGTTCTTAAAAATGCAAGGACAACATTCCTATAGTTTCTCAACCTAGGATGTTTTGCAGCATATTCTCCCTTGATCTGTTTAATAATTAATTCAGAATATCCCTGAACAACAATTCTTTTAGCACCTAACTTCTTCAATAGTTGCAATCCTAAGAGAAGTGCCTCATATTTTGCTATATTATTGGTGCAAAGAAAATTGAGTTTATAGGAATGACTTTCTCCTGGATTGGACACCAAAACACCTGCCCCTAAACTTGTTTTCCACAAGAGCCGTCAAAGCTCATGTTCCAAAAAGGTTCAATATCATTGTTTTTCTGCACAATTAGAGTCTGATTTTCTTGTTTTTTATCAATATCATTTTCTGTTTGAGTAACCTATGCTTCGATGCCCTCATCATTATAAAGAATAAAAGAGTCTAGGTTAGAATGAATAGAGTATAAAGGGTAGTTATGTGGTTTATCTTGATTTATGACCATATACTTCATTAAGGTTTCCCTATACAGTCTTCTATGTTGACCAAACACTGGTATAGTGGCATAAGTCATGTCCGTTTGCACGGATCCTTATAATTTTTCTCCCCATGAGCGTGATAACAACATGCCATACTTTGGGGGAATGTCTGCAACCACTATATTCATCACTAGACTCTTAGCAAGGATTTGGGCTAAAGTCACACATAGGTCTTTGATAAGACCTAGGCACCTGACTTTGCTAGAGTCAAAGGAATACAAATCTGTATATTGCCTAGTGATGTCTAGTCCTAGTTTCTCCATGACTATTTTGGGCATTAAATTATGGGATGCACCTGAATCTAGCATAGAATTATGAAGTATTTTATCATGAATATTCAAACTAACATAAAATGGAGGGACTCCTCCTTCTTGTGGTTTTCCTTCTATCTCGGGCCCAAATAGCAACTCAGGTTGATCATCACTCAAATTTACATCGCCATTTTTCTCCCCTATGTTTAATGCCTTCAAGACCCGAGTCCTGTATACATTCTTGTTGACTAATTTAGTTAAGGGGATAGAAATCTTCAACTTTGAAAATTCATTTTCTATACTGAACAACGTTTTATTTTTAAGTAGATTTGAAAAATCAGACTTATCAGCGACTAGTTTTGTGGCCAGTTCAAGTTGTTGGCTGGTAGAAGGTAGATTAGTTTGAGTATTTTCAAAAGTGGATACATGGTCCTTTTTGTAACAAGTTCTGGAGGCTTCTTTCCAAGAGTTTCTGTGGTTTTATTAGGGGGATTTTCTGTTGTTTTCTTTGGATCAAAGCAGAGACCTTTTTGACAGGATTTTCAACATTCTTTCTATTTGCAGTATCTTGATTTTTCTTACTTCTAAGATTGTACTTCCTATGTACCTCCATTATTGCATTTTCAAATCCTTGTTTGTATTCCTCTGACTCTTCAGATACCATTTCAGTTTGGGCTATAAGAAAAATATCTTGTTCCTCCTGAGTGAGGAAAATTGCTTCATCATCGCTTATCCCTAACAAATTAATTTGGTTATCATCCAAATCTTCCACAGTATTCCCTTCAAAATCTATGTAATTTTCCTGAAAAGGAGGCTGAATCTGCTAATTCGGTCCCTTTTGCTCTCTTTGCTTAATTTGGGGAGTATTTCTTCTAGAATTTTGGTTTCTATTTTGTTGAACATTTTTGTTTTGACTTGTTTGATTTTGTTCATTAAGGTTCACTCTTTGCATCATTTGACTCACTACCCTAACTAGGTTATCAATCTTATGGTCAATAGCAGAAGTATAAGGTTCTTCTTTTATGGTTACTCTGTGTTCAGAGTTTAATTTGGATTTTTGGGCTAGGATGTTGGATTCAACTTTAATTGCATTTGCTTGCATTTCCTCTAAAGTTGTCAGGTCTCTTTCCCTAAGTTGATACTCCATATCTACATTGAAACCATCTGGAAAATCAATCAGGGCTAGACCAAGGGAGGGCTTGATGTCTTGTGGTATGGCATTGTAAACAATGTTGAATCTTTCAAAATACTCTTCCACCGTCTCAATGGGTTTTATTTTTAACCTTTTGTATTTGTTTAGGAGTTGAAAGTGGGTTCTTCTTGATCTCCCATCTAGCTTTAAAAACTTGATGGAAAGTAGCAAGATTGGCTATACTTCCTGCAAGTAAACCCCTAAACCACTTCTTCACATCACCTCCTAAGCTCTAAGAAAATAATCTCATTTTAACATCTGCCTCATCCAATTCTTGGAGATCAAACACATCATTCATCCTATCTACATGTTGTTTGGCAGTGTAAGCACCAGTATTATCAAAGGTCACGATTTTGGATGGATAATCTATAGGCATAACATTCAGTTAGCCTGGTAACACCAAGGGTGCATACCTTCCTGCCATGGTTGTGCTATTAGATTGAGTTGAGTATGGACTTAGTGGAGGTGTAGTTTGGATAGCTACAAGGATAGTAGGTATAGTAGTTAGAGAAACCAGAGGTAGGGAAGTTGAAACTACAAAATGAGTAGGACTGGGAGGCTGTAAATGTATAGACTAAGATGAATGACTAGACAAGGAAGTTGCTACAATAGTTAAAGCAGAGAATTCAATAGACTGCTTAATGAAAGCTTCTTCTATAGCTTGGTCCAATACTAAAATCAGACCTTGTAATTTGGCAAATTGATGTAAAGGTTCAAGATCAGGATCTGATTCAAGGTCTTGGGCTTGGGAGATATATGGTTGTAGTATGGCTTTACCTATGATAGTTTGATCTATGAAATCCTCATACTTGGATCTGAACAAACTTTTCTGAAAAAGGAAATCAAATTCTAAGTCTTGTAAAGTTTCAAACTTCTCTGGAAGAGAATTTGATCTTGGAAAGGAGTATTTTCCAGAGAAGAACTGAATCTAGACAGGGGACTATTACTACCTTAACTCTCGGTAAAGCTTCTTTTTCTCACTAGTTTCTGAAGGTCATATACAATTTTAGCAGGGGTGGGATCAGGATGAGATCTAATATAAATTCTTTTGGGAGCCAAGGTTATGAAAAATCATCACACAAAAATTAAAATTAGGATCTATAATCTAACAGATATCTACAAAATCAACCTCAGATCAGATATCTACAAAAGCAACCTCAGATCATGTATTTCATATTGATATAGCAATTGCTTACTGAAATATTGATTTTTAAACCAGGGAATAATAATTTTTTGGATTAAAATGTATTCTTCCCCAGCATTGTCGCCACTATGTTATCATTCTGTATTTTTTAGCTTGTGGAAGTAAACACATTGGACAACATCAAACCACTTTTGAAGATGGGATCTAGCCCTGATAGCTTTAGATAGGGCTCTCTCTTTGTGATTTAACTTGGTTTTTAAGTTGATTTTAGGCTAGTTATGATTGTGCTTGGTTGCTTGCTTGAGTTTGGTTGATTGGTTGGTTAATCTGATCAAATCACTTTCTTTCCATTGGGCTATGGAGTCAAATAAAACTAGAATGCTGCACAAAAAGTTAAAAGGAGTAATCACAGGGCAAGCTAGCTATATTTACTGGATCTTTTAAATTAAATTATGGAATGGAGAAAAGGTGTGATTCAAGAGGAATTGAGAAGCAATTAATAATTTCCTAATCATACTTTCAGAAGAAAACATATATATTGTAAACGCAGTCCAAATAAGGTGTTAAAAAACATATCATATTTTTAACATCTCCTATTTTACAATTAGATTTCAGATGAATAACATAAGAAGAATAACAATGAAAACACAATTATAGTAGGTTAAACATCACCAGTATTTCGTAACACAACTATCTTATGAAAAGTCTTTTCATTAATGGTGCTCTAGCAAAATGAAAAATGTACAATGCTTGATAGGAAGAGTTACAATGTTCAAGGACCAACCCTCAATACTTCGGCATAATGAAGTATTTAAACAGAATTTACAAAAAGATTACAATTAATGCCTTAGTGACATGGAATTCTATTATTGACTTCAAACTAACAGAAATTAAATAATTCGATCAAAAGGAATGAATCTGGTGAAGTGATCTGGACATCTGGCATTACTTTGGAGAGAATAGTTGCTGAGTGGCCACTATTCAGGTGTTGCACTGGTGAATTTGACCTGTCTTTTAATCCTAGAATTCACACAACTTATCCCACCCCTCCTCATCTGGAATGGAAATTTTTGTTACCTTGCGGTAGATCTCATCTACCTCAGTATACCGAGAAAAAGTGGGTTTTACTGCAAAAATGTGCTCTATCTCATGTTGCTAATAGCTTCATAAAAATCTCTCCCTGTCATAGTACCTTTGATGTGGGAAGACTTAGTTGTATCCTTTGCAATTTCTTGAAGCTTCTTCTTGTAATCTTCCCTGGTCATCAATTTGTCATTGATCACAAATAAAGAAGGCGTGCCTTTCTTGTTCAATGGATCTATTCTAGTGAAACAATTGTTAACTACTACCTCCAAAGTGCAACATTTCTCTGTCAGCTGCACAACCAAGTTTTTATTGGTTAGAAATTTCTTTACTTCTAGGATTGTTTTTGTTCTATCATCTACTCCCAAATCATCTAGCTCTATTTGTTTTTGGAATTGAGAAACTTTATGATGTGGTTGGTTGTGTCAGGCATTTTTCTCAATTCAGCATTGATAGTGGAAATGGTTTGCTTGGATTTCTTTATAAATTCCTTCTGATTGAATATAATCTGCATACATTGCTAGATTTCATCTATTTCTTCAATGATATTGTTCCAAATAATTTCTTTAACTTAGGCCAGTGTGTGGAAAATACAGGACTCAGTTGTTGACTTCTTCTGTACCTCTATCTGATTTTGAGCTCTCTATAGCTCTGATGCATGAAAAGTCTCAGTCTTTGTCTGATGATCTTGTAGAATATTGACTTGAGCTTGTAATATTTTGATCTCTTATGTCTGGAGAGACATGTTCTCCACTGCATTTTCCAACTGATCTACAACAGCCCTTATGCTTGTTGTAGAAGATGTGGTTGTAGGAACGGCTGTGATAGGGAGTGATTCTAAAGGGACAACAACCATTTTGGAAGCTTTCTCCTTTTATTTAATCATCTTTTCCATCTTTGTCTCCATTTTCTTCAATTGTGCACTCTGCTCCATGACTAGCTTCATCATATCTGCCCTTTGTGTCTCTGTTTCTTCAATGTCCTTGGCTAGAGGGTCCTTTGTAGCTAGTAACTTCAATTTCTTCCTTAATGCTGCTATGCCTAAATTCTTTTTCCTTACCAACTCTTCTACACCATTGATGTTTGCAGGGTCATAACCTACCTTGATCACCAAGTCCTCCAAAGTTTTGATCCTGGTATCTTTGGCAAGTGCAGATACTTTTTCCATCTTTAATTGTGACTGAACATTGGCTAATGTAACCTGTAATTTAGATAAACTCATAGAAGTGTTAGTGATAGTGGAGAAAATCATTTCCCCAGTCTACTTGTGCATCTCCATTTGGTCAATGGGATGTATGTCTTTCACATCAAATTAAAATGTTGTCTTCTTGTAGTCTGATGCTGCCTTGGGTTGGGGAACCTGTGCTTGGAGAAATGCCATCTACATTTTACCTTTCTCTGAATCAAAGGTTGACAACAGCCTGCTTTGAGATCCAGAAGTCTGCTTCGAGAACTGATTGTAGGTGTTGATCTTCAAGGCCTCATTCCTCACTTTAATCTCTTTAAAATTATCAAATATACTTTTTTCTGTCTCCCATATGGTAGATTGCTAGTCTACATAACCTATTGCTGATATTTTGAAGCCGTGGAGGTAGTGGGGGACAGTGTGGTCTAATAACCCACTAATGAGGAAACAAGTGGCTCATTAGTGATGATAATGTTCTCCTGCTCTAAATCCTTGTCGAGGCTTAGTTTTGAACTGAGTTTGGCCTTCCTCCTATACATGATTTTGGAACCTTCATTGAAAATTTTAGTCCCTAAAGGGGAATCTTCTTCTCTACTTCTCTTTGTTGTTTCCTCTTGCATGGTAGGAGTTTGTACTATGGAGGATGACACCAGCTGCTCCTCTGCCTCTTGTAAGGTGTTCTCAATCCATTCTAGCTGGTTTTTATACTTTTCTATCTTTGATATGGTTGTGTGAAAATAAGAAGTGGATTTGTTTTCCACTCTTAACTTAGAAATGACCCCTAATGGATCTTATGACCAAGTGAAACTAAGGCTGAACTGCATTTCTTTTAGTAGCTTATCTGCTTCTTCCCCTGTTGCCCTGTTGTTGCAAATGAAAGGCCCTATTTATGTTCTAATTTTGAATTGGGACTTCTTCTTGGCATCTACAAAGTGGATCTCATCCATATTGAGAATTTGAGTTATGTACTCTAGAGAAAAAATCCTCATTGGGAGGAATTTAGGCAGCTTGTAAGGTGCAAGCTCACATCCAAATATTCTCAATTATGTATAATTTTGATAGAGGAACCAATCCACTATCTGGACTTGGTGCGATAGCTGCAAAACCTTTCTAATTTCCTCACTAATCCTTGGCTCTGTCCTACTGCCTAAGAGACTAATTGCTGGATGCACAAACATCTCTATGAACTGTTTGTAAGAGTATTCTTTTTGTTCCTTCATCACCAATGTAGTCCAAAATATGACTAATTTCTAATTTCTTTCTTCATCTAGCTTTGGTAAAGAAAGCTTGATGTTGTCTCCCTAAAAATATAAAAACATATAAACTAACATAGAAGCATACTTGTATACCTCCTCAATCTGGAATTTGATAAACTGCTCGTGGATAGAATCTGCAAGAAATTGGCTAAAGTTAAACATGATGGAAGGCTTGGAATCTGTAGAGAAAATGGAAAGGAAACCTATAATTGCTTCATGTACCCAATGATCTGAGTAATAGCCAAGGAGGTAAGAGATGACTGCGATAATTTTCTTGGCTTTCTCATGGAAAATAGAGGAGGGATAGGGAGGATTTTTCTTTGGCAATGGGGCATCTTTTGTCAAGAAAAGCTCAAGGGTTCTGGCCCTCTTAGGAAAATCCAATTTTTGGTACAATTCAACAAGTGATTCATAGGAAAAGGGGGTGGCATTCTCTATTGTAGGGGATTGCATCATCTAGTCTACAACTTGAGGAGTGATATTGAACATAATTTCTCCAGTGGGGGCAATGATGGCTCTTTGGATTGGAAAATAACATGCAATGATGGCTCTGTGGAATTCCATGTATATACTTATGCATCTGGTATTTCTCTCTTTGTTATTCTTGCACAACCTAGATAGGGTAATCTTGATCATCCTATTTATTTTTCCAGCCAAAAACTTTCTACTATTGAATGAAAATACCCCACAACTAAGTGTAAGGCACTTGCTATGGTATATTCACTTCAAAATTTTCAGTATTATTTGCTTGGAGGTTACTTTAAAATTTTCATTGATCAGTCTGCATTGAAGTGTTTAGTCAATAAGCTTGTGCTAGAAGAAAGCATTTATCAATGGTTGTTGTTATTATAAGAGTTTCCCTGTGAAGTTATTGTCGCTCTAGGTCGAATTAATGTGGTGTTTGATTGTCTTTTGCATTTTGAGTCAAGGGAATTTGGAGGTTCATTAGATGATTAACTATCTGATATTGACTTGTTTAGAATCAAATTTTTCTCATATTGTCATGAATACATTTCCCTTTTATTAACCACTAGTAAGTGTCCAGATGATTATTCTGCCACACAAAAGAAACATCTGGTTGTAAGAGCATCCAATTAATATTTAATTGCAGGTCAGCTATATAAGTTGGGGTTTGATAATTTCTTACATAGATGAATTTTGAGCCCTGAGCGAGATGAAATCCTATGGGAATGTCATAGTGGTGTTGTGGGAGGACATGTAGGGGGGAGATATACTGCAAGAAAGGTGTTACAAGAAGGAATATGGTGCCCAACTTTATTTAAGGATACAAAGGACTTTTCTAGGAATTGTGATGTATGGTAATGAGTTGGAAGGAGTTTTCATCAAGATGAGCTTCCATTGAACCCATTCATAACATTAAAATCCTTTGATAAATGGGATGTTTATTTTATTAGCCCTATAGAACCTCCTGTGTGACATTCACATGCATAATATATCATTACTATAAATGATTATTTGACACGATGGGTAGAAGCAGATCCTGGTAAAGACTGCATTACTAGTAATACAACAATATTGATATTTGAGAACATAATTACCGGGTTTGGGTCCTAGCAGAGCTTGACAAGTGATTAAGAATCCCATTTCATCAATGATACCATTACAAATTTGATGTGAGAATTCATGATTCAACACCATAAGAGTAGTCCTTATCACACACAATAAAATGAGATAATTGAAGCTATTATCATTCTGTATTTTTGAGGTTGTGGGAGTAAATACATTGGACAACATCAAACCACTTTTGAAGATGGGATCTAGCCCTGCCAACTTCAGAGAGGGCTTTCTCTTTATAATTTAACTTGGTTTTTAAGTTGATTTTAGGCTAGTTATGATTGTGCTTGGTTGCTTGTTTGAGTTTGGTTGATTGGTTGATTAATCTGATCAAATCAGTGTCTTTCCATTGGGCTATGGAGTCAAATAAAATTGGAATGTTGCACCAAAAGTTAAAAGGAGTAATCATAGGTCAAGTTAGCTAGATTTACTAGATCTTTTAAATTAAATTATGGAATGGAGAAAAGGTGTGATTTAGCATGGATTGAGAAGCATTTTAAAAATTTCTCAATCAAACTTTCAAAAGAAAACATACAAATTGTAAACATAGTCCAAATAAGGTGTTCAAATACATATCCTTTTTTTCACATCTCATGTTTTACAATTAGATTTCAGATGAATAACATAAGAAGAATAACAATGAAAACACAATTACAGTATGAAAAATATCACTAGTATTTTGTAACACAAGTATCCTATGAAAGTATTTTCATTAAGGGTGCTCTAGCAACGTGAAAAAAGTACAGTGCTTGATATAAAGAGTTACAATGTTCAGGGAACAACCCTCAATACTTCGACATAATGAAATATTTAAACAAAATTTACAAAAATATTGCAATTAATGCCTCAATGACATTGAATTCTATTATTGACTTCGAACTAACAGAAATGGAATAATGCGATCAAAAGGAATGAATTTGGTGAAGTGATCTGGACATCTGGCACTGCTTTGGAGGAGAACATTTGTTGAGTGGCCACTATTCTTGTGTTGCACTAGTGAAGTTGACATGTCTTTTAATCCTGGAATTCACACAACTTATCCCACTTCTCCTCATCTGGAATGGAAATTTTTGTTACCTTGCGGTAGATCTCATCTACCTCAATATACTGAGAAAAAGTGGGTTTTACCGCAAAAATGTGCTTTATCTCATGCTAGATAAAACTCATCTTGTTGATAGCTTCATAAAAATCTCTCCCTGTCATGGTACCTTTGATGTGGGAAGACTTAGCTATATCCTTTGCAATGTCTTGAAGATTCTTCTTGTAATATTCCCTAGTCATCAATTTGTCATTGATCACAAATAAAGAAGGTAGACCTTTCTTGTTCAATGTGTCTATTCTAGTAAAAATCATGTTAATCGCTACCTCCAAAGTGTGACATTTCTCTATCAGTTGCACAACCAAGTTCTTTTTGGTTAGAACTTTCTTGACTTCCAGGATTGTTTTTGTTCTATCATCTACTCCCAAATCATCCAACTCACATTTGTTTTTGGAAATGAGAAACTTTATGATGTGGTTGTTTGTGTCAGACATTTACCCCAATTCAGCATTGATAGTGAAAATGGTTTGCTTGCCTTTCTCCATCAATTCCTTCTACTCGGATATAATATGGATACATGGTCAAATTTCATCTATTTCTTCAATGATATTGTTCCATATAATTTCTTTAACTTGGGCCAGTGTGTGGCCAATAAAGGACTCAGTTGATGACTTCTTCCATACCTCTATCTGATTTTGAGCTCTTTGTAGCTCTGCTACATGAAATGTCTTTGTCTTTGTCTGATGATCTTGTAGAAGATTGACTTGAGCCTGTAATATTTTGATCTCTTCTATCTAGAGAGACATGTTCTGCACTGCATTTTCCAACCGATCTGCAGCATCTCCTGTGCTTGTTGTAGAAGATGTGGTTGTAGGAACGACTGTGATAGGGAGTGATTCCAAAGGGACAACAACCATTTTGGAAGATTTCTCCTTTTCTTTAATCATATTTTCCATCTCTATCTCCATTTTCTTCAACTATGCACTCTGCTCCATGATGAGCTTCATCATGTCTGCCCTTTATGTCTCTATTTCTTCAATGTCCTTGACTAGAGGGTCCTCTATAGCTGGTAACTTCAATTTCTTCATTAATGTTGCTATGTTTAAATTATTTCTCCTTACCATCTCTTTTGTAGCATTAATGTTTGCAGGTTCATAACCTACTTTGATCACCAAGTCCTCCAAAGTTTTGATCCTGGTGTCTTTGGCAAGTGCAGAGACTTTTTCCATCTTCAATTGTGATTGAACATTGGCTAATGTAACCTGCAATTTAGATAAACTCGTAGAGTGTTAGTGACAGTGGAGAAAATCATTTCCTCAGTCTTCTTGTGCATCTACATTTGGTCAATGGGATGTATGTCTTTCACATCAAATTCAAATGATGTCTTCTTCTAGTCTGATGCTACCTTGGGTTGGCGAAACTATGCTTAGAGAAATTCCATTTGCATTTTACCTTCCTCGGATCAAAGGCTGACAATAGTCTACTTTCAGAATTGGAAGTTTGCTTCCAGAACTGATTGTAGGTGTTGATCTTCAAGGCCTCATTCCTCACTTTCATCTCTTTAAAAATATCTACTATACTTTTTTTTGTCTCCCCTGTGGTAGATATGCTAGTCTGCATAGCCTTTTGTTGATATTTTGAAGCCGTGGAGGTAGTGGGAGATAGTGTGGTCTGATCGCCCACTAATGAGGAAACAAGTGGCTCATTCTTGATGATAATGTTCTCTTGCTCTAAATCCTTACTGAGGCTTAGTTTTGAATTGAGTTTGCCCTTCTTCCTATATGTGATTTTGAAACCTTCACTGAAAATTTTAGTCCTTGAAGGGGACTCTTCTTCTTTGATTCTCTTTATTGTTTTCTCCTACATGGTAGGAATCTGTACTGTGGAGGATGACACAAACTTCTCCTCTGCCTCTTGTAGGGTGTTCTCAGTCCATTCTAGCTATTTTTTATACTTTTCTATCTCTAGTCTGGCTGTGTGAAAATAAGTAGTGGATTTGTTTTCCACTCTTAACTTAGAAATGACCCCTAATGGATCATATGACCAGGTGAAACTAAGGCTAAACTGCATTTCTTTTAGTAGCTTATCTTCTTCTTCCCCTACTGCCCTGTTGTTTCAAATTAAAGGCCCTATTTGTGTTTTAATTTTGAATTGGGAGTTCTTCTTAGTGGCTACAAAGTGGATCTCATCCATATTGAGCATTTGCCTTATGTCCTCTAGAGAAAAAATCCTCATTGGGAGGAATTTAGGTAGTTTATAAGGTGCAAGCTCACACCAAAATATTCTCAATTCTGTATAATTCTAATAGAGGAACCAATCCCCTATCTGGACTTGGTCTAATAGCCGCAAACCCTTTCTAATTTCCTCATTGATCCTTGGCTTTGTCCTATTTCCTAAGAGACTGATTGTTGGACTCACAAACATCTCTATGAACTGTTTGTAAGAGTATTATTTTTGTTCCTTCATCACTAGTGTAGTCCAGAAGATGACTGATTGTTGATTTCCTTCTTCATCTAGCTTTTGTAAAGCAAGCTTGATGTTGTCTCCCTGAAAATATAAGAACTTATAAACTAACATAGAAGCATACTTGAATACCTCCTCAGTATAGAATTTGATAAACTGATCTTGGATAGAATCTACAAGAAATTGGCTAAAGTTAAACATGATGGAAGGCTTGGAATCTGCAGAGAAAATGGAAAGGAAACCTATAATTTCCTCATCTACCCACTGATCTGAGTAATAGCCAAGATGGTAAGAGATGACTATGATAATTTGATTGGCTTTCTCAAGGAAAATAGAGGAGGGACAAGGAGGATTTTTCTTTGGCAATGGGCCATATTTTGTCAAGAAAATCTCAAGGGTTTTGTCCCTATTAGTAAAATCCAATTTCTGGTACAATTCAACAAGTGCTTCATAGGAAAAGGGGGTGGCATTCTCTATTGTAGGGGCTTGCATCATCTAGTTTATAGCTTGAGGAGTGATAGTGAAGAGAATTTTTCCACTGGGGGAAATGATGGCTCTTTGGCTTGGAAAATAAAATGCACGACACTTCCTAACAACTTTCAGGGTGTTGTTGGTACGGGGAAAAATATAGTGGGGCAAATTGGATTCCTAGAGTTGAATGTCATCGGATTTATCTATATATTTTTCCTCAAGCCAGCAATACATCTTAAAAAGGTCAAATTAATAGAGAGTTTCATGGATCTTATAGTCTCTGTCTGCCAAAGGGATGTGGTGGAAATCAATGGGAGGGTGGATCAGAGGACTCACAGGTTCCTCTGGTCCCTTATATTTTGGAAGCATCTTCGGATAAGGCTATGGACAGTGGTGAAAACTGGATTATAGGTTTAAGTACATAGAGAGGATTTAGGATTGGTAGATAAAAACATAGGTAATAGCCTAGAACTGAGTGAGCGGGAAATGTTCCCAGTCTAGTGAAGTGTTTGTAATTCAGAATGGTACACCTGTAATAGAGTGATACTAGTGGCAATGTAAAAACTCAGTAATAAGTTAATGATCAAAAGGAGGGATTATATAACACTTTGGTTTTCCCGTTAATGGAGGCGTGGGTCCATTGAATTAATGGTTAAGCAAAATGATCTCTTAACAGCTCAATGTTTGTGGGAGCGGATGTGATTGGCAAAGTCAATAGCAAATAACATGGCAGCAGGTGAGTGGCGGGAGTGCAATGGATAGAGAAGTGGTTTTGGAAGGTGGAGAAACTACTTTTCAGAAGGGGGGGAGGTGGTTAACGATTTCGCCTGAGGGGGGTACAAAATAAACTAATAATGTAGTGCTAACACGTAGCAGCAGGCGCGGTTTTGAATACTGGCCATTTCAGACCCGCCCCCCCCCCCCCCAACAACGGTAAAGTTCAGATGGTGAGGGGGGGGGGCGAAATACACCGTGGGCTGTTGAATCTTGGGAGGTGGGCATAGATGAGGGGAAAGGTGGAAGAGTGTTAATGTGACATGATGGGGATTTTGGTGGCGTCGGCGGGAATGAATCTAATGCATAGTGGGGAATAGTTAGAGTGTATGTCAGGGTAATAAAGCTTAGGAATAGGGGGGTTAATACACAAAAAATATATTGATATATTAAACTTTAGAATAAAATTTTAATCCTTTGTATTTTTCTTCTACACATGAAAATAATACTTGACATTTGAATTTAGGATAAAATCTTCATGTTTTTCCTCAAACCACCATAGTGCTTCTTCCTACCCTTTTGCATTCCATTCTTTTTCTAGGCTAACATTTTCTCTTCTTGCTTTGTAGGGTGCACTTAAGCTAACAGACCCAAAATCATTTTTCTTTTATGAAAATCTACCTTATCCTCTCACTTATTTCGCCATTAGCTCAGATTAAATTGTTGAGTCAATTTTATTTCTACCTAGCTACTCATTTACCAAGTTTAAATTGTTTGGTAAACCTTCATTCACTAATATATTTAACATAAATTTAAATGTGTTCAGTCATGATTAAACTGTATGACTTGGACATAATTTTAATCATTGTGGCATTCAAGAACAATTTGCACACAATCCTTATTTGAAAATGGAATAGAAGATCTAACCTATCAGTACTGGCACTTGGACTTGCAACACTTTCAGTACTATTTTCTATTTTTTTCTTTTGTGGGGTTCTTATTTCCTTTTTTTTCTTATTTATTTTTTTAACATACCCTCTTTTCATTTTCATTTTTATATTTTTTTTGGAAATCATTTGAATATTGAAATTTATGTACAATATAAAATTACAAATACAAAACGCTAAATCACCTTGAGATCCTATAATTTATAGGACCCTAACAGAAAAATTCAATAAAATTTTGGAGAAGGGATTGATTAAAATTTTCTTTTCTAATTGAGATGATTGGGAAAAGAGGGCTCCTGCTACTTTATGGGCTTATGAAACTACTACAAAGATATTGCATAAATATACTCCATTTCGACTAGTGTATGGTCAAGAAGTTGTGGTTCTAGCTGAATTCATTGTACCAAATATATATATTGTGCAAGCTATTAAGAGGATTGATGATGAATGTTTTACATAGTGTTTACAAGAGCTATTGGAAATTTATGAGTAGTGTTTTCTGGTAGATTTTCACCAGTGTAGAGAAACATAGACACAGAGCTTGACATGATTGATATATTAAATCCAAGTATTTTTCAGTTAGTGATCAGGTCTTTCTATATGATAGTAAGTATTTGAAGCATCCTAGAAAGTTAAAGATGCATTGGTTGGTTCCTTTTAATGTTGCAGAGATAAGGGAGTATGGAGCCATGAAGCTCTTGCAACTTGATGGAAATACCTTTCCTTTTTGGGCGAATGGCACATGCCTGAAGCCCTACTATGTCCACTAAATTCATGTGTTTATTATTGCTCTCTATCTGGGAACATAAATTAGGTTTTAGGATAGAATCATTTGTGTTTTCTTTAAAGTTTATTTGGTTATTTCAGTTGTGTCAATAGTGGCATGTTTCCTAGTTGTAGTATACCACAACCCATTATGGTCAAGGAGGTATGAGTCATGTCTTTTTTCATATATTAAGTCTTCTAATGTGTCTTTTTAATCTATTGAGTATTTTCTCTATAAAAATTTCATTTTGTCGATTGTCCTTTTCCTTCTAAATAGTTTTCGTATTGAACATATTTTGGTTAGTTTTCATCATGTATTGGGGATTTGTGCCTTAGTTATCATAAAGTCCTAGGTCCAAATCCTTTCTTTCAGTATTATTCATTTAACATCCAACTTGCCATTTTTTATTATAGTATGGCCAGTTTTTGTAAGTGTCAAAAGTTGAATTGATATCATTCATCTGTCTTTACATAGTGATTTCAATCTTTCACCCTGGCTTCCACATCTAATCCCCCTATTTCCAAAACCTGTCAGTATCCTCCCATTCATATAATTTACAGTCATAATCCTTCTACAATGGGTTTTGGTGCTAAACTTGTTGTTCCATTTGATTTTTCTCTCTCGCATTGAACCCTTGGATGAATTATATGGGAAGTATGAGAAGGTGATGTTGGTTTATAATGACTTCTCTGACCCTTCCTTGTTTCCACCTCTTCAACAAGAGCTTTAAATGGCTTTCACTTAAACCCCATCCAGAGAAGTTGTTCCTAAGATTAACCCAGATTTCCAACTACTACATAGGTAAACTATTATGAAATTGTGTGACTTGCTAGTATTTAGGACCATGGGTGAAGTAGAAAGATGCACCAAATTTCTCATTATAAGAACCCACAATGCAGGGAAAATTTTAGGGGCTAATATTCGCCCATGGGCTAATTTTCTATACTTTTTCCAAAAAAAAGATTCACTACTTTCATTTTTTTGTAAAAATGATTCACCCAAATTTTATAGAATGAAATTATTTTACCCTAAAAATTGCCAAAAATTATATATATACTATATAAAAATATTATAAATTTGAATATTTTTCCAAAAATATCTCCAAACATTTTATAGATTTCATATGATGGACTAGTGGGATTCACCAAGCTTTCTAAACTTTAATATAAATTTCCATCCTTAAAATTTTCCATGCCACAATGGCTCTCTCTCTAGTTGGACAAGGAATACAAAATAGATATCCATGATATTCATAAGCTTATAAGGTTATCAATAGATGGGGAAGATGTCTTCATGACCTTCCAAGGAACTTCAAAGTGTAGCAAGAAGATAGGCACTACAAACATCTATGAAAAATATGGTACCAAACACAAGGGTCGCAGAGTTGTCATTGAGCTGATAAATAATGAGTAGATAAGGTTTGCATGTTATCTTATTGCAGGGACGATAATGAAAAACTATGAAAATAATACTTGACATTTGACTTTAGCATAAAAAAAATCGGGGTTAATACACCAAAAATTTATTGATATATTAAACTTTAGAATAAAACTTTAATCCCTTGTCTTTTTCTTCTACACATGAAAATAATACTTGACATTTGACTTTAGGATAAAATATTCACGTTTTTCCTCTAACCACCATAGTGCGTCTACCTACCCTTTTGAATTCCATTCTTTTTCTAGGCTAACATTTTCTCTTCTTGCTTTGTAGGGTGCACTTAAGCTAGCAGACCCAAATCATTTTTCTTTTATGAAAATCTACCTTATCCTATCACTTATTTCACCATTGCCTCAGATTAAACTGTTGAGTCAATTTTATTTTTACCTAGCTATTGATTTACCAAGTTTAAACTATTTGGTAAACCTTCATTCACTAATCTATTTAACATAAATTTAAATGTTTTCAGTCATGATTAAAGTGTATGACCTTAACAGAATTTTAATCATTGTGGCATTCAAGAACAATTTGCACACAATCCTTATTTGAAAATGGAATGCAAGATCTAACTTATCAGTAGTGGCATTTGGACTTGCAGCACTTTTAGTATTATTTTCTATTTTTTCTTTTGTGGGGTTCTTATTTCCTTTTTGTTCTTATTTATTTTTTTAACATAACCTCTTTTCATTTTATTTTTTATATTTTTTTTCTTAGAAATCATTTGAATATTGAAATTTATTTACAATATAAAATTACAGATACAAAATACTCAATCACCTTGAGATCCTATAATTTATAGGAACCTAACAGTGGCTCTAGCTAGGGATGGCACTTCTCCAAGTGAAGTGTCTTGCACATACCATTAGTAGCCTTGTGTACTCCATGTCTGTAATGTCTTCATTTGATTTCTTTGTTGTTAAAGATACTATGGAAACTCATTAATCTAGGCTTAGGGCCTTCATTGCGAGATTCAACCTTTGTTAATAAGTTACCCAGTCAAAACCATAAAAACTATGATATTTACAATGATCAAAGGAAAATCTATAGGCTAAGAAATGTAGTGCTTTAGCATCCTACCATTGACTTGACCTCCAGGTATCTCCGCTCCATCTAGGTCTTTAAGGTAGAATGCATTATTTCCCTTGAAAGCATGAACAACATATGGCCCATTCCAAATATTATCAAACTTTCCATTTTTACCCTTTTGTTCTCTCCTTGAATCCCATCTCAAAACTTGGTCCCCAATGTTAAAGTCATCAGCTTTTGTTCTTTGTCAAAAATAATTTTAACATTTTCTTGAATAACTTAGGTTTTGTTGTATACTTCCTCCCTGGACTGTTGCAACTAGATAGTTTGATTAATCCTTCTCTATACATCATTGGGTTAAGCCTGCACTTCTTGAATGATCTTCATGACGAGAACTCCTAAGGAGGATGGAAAAACTACATCCATCCCATAGAACAATTGGTATGGTGACATGTCAATTGATTTTTTAGTAGTAACCCTGTCAGCCCAAAGTGCATTTACCATCTTCTTGTGCCAAGAATTTTTGTTGCCCTCTAAAAACTTTTTGATTATGTTTACCAAAATTTTGTTTGAGGATTCAACCAACCCATTACCCTGAGGGTAATAAGATGTTGAATTTCCCAAATTGATGTGGTATTTATGGTAGAATTCAACCATGTTTTTAGATTTGAAGGCTGCAGCATTATCAGTGATGATTTTTCTAGCACCGCCAAATCTAGAGAGGATATTGATCTCAAGGAATTTAATAATGGCAGCATCAGTGGCATTTTTGGAAGGGGTGGCCTCTATCCACTTGGTAAAGTAGTCAGTGGCTATAAGAATCCACTTATGTTTGGCAGAGGAAGAGGGATGAATTTCACCAATGAAATCCAATCCCCATTGTTGGATTTGACGAAGTGGGAAGATCGGTTTGTGCTGCTTGGCTCGGGTTGGATATGACAGCGAAGGTTGCTGTTGATTCTAGTGGTTGTTGCAGAGTTCTGGGCTCTGGTTTGTGTTCTGTGTTTTGATGACAGGGTTTCAGTGATTCAGTATTGGGTGATTTAGAGATTTATAATGCAAGTATAAGTTGATGATTGTATTGCAGCAGTGATTGTTTTGTACTTATGGATCCAGTCTGAAAATTTATGAAACATGGTCCCTGGAAGAAAGAGAAGGTTGTAGCCTTCTGTAGGCCAGCACCTACGTACTAGTATCTTGGTAGTGCGCAGAGCTAAGGGGGTTGTAGCTCCCTTCCGGAGAGAAGCTGGAGAACAAGAGAGGTTGTAGCTCTCTGCAGGTTGCAGCCTGCGTATTGGTAAAGGACTGCACCAGTACATTGTAAAAGAAGTTTCTTATTAAAGGAAGAAAGAGACAAATTGCAGCAGGTGGTTTTCACCCACATTGGGTTTCCACCTTATATCATGGTGTTCATGTATGCTTCTTATGTGTGATGATCTGTACTATTTTACTACACCTTATTACTGTTAATAAGGTTAATAATGTTCTGATGCATTTACTGAAGATAAGCTAACTAAGTCATAAGATTACTGCATGTATGTTGGTTGCATTTAACACAATCACGTATATACGCGGATATACTGAACTGAAGCCGCGTAATAAATATGAGTATGAAAAATGAAAAGTATCTGATTTGATAATACTGATTCACCCCCCCTCTCAGTATTATTTCCAACAATTGGTCTCAGAGTAGGTTCTTTTGAAGAAGCTTGATCGCTTGAAGGAAAAGATCCATCAGAATGGCTAATCCAGAAAGAGAGGCACATATCAGGCCACCAATCTTTGATGGAAACAACTTTACCCACTGGAAGATAAGAACCACAGCATATCTACAATCTCTTGGAGCAGAAGTTTGGGGAATCGTAGAAGGAGGATACAAATTGCCATCAGCAATTCCTATAGATGCCGCAGAGAGAAAGCAATATGAGCTTAATGCCAAAGATGTTACTGTCTTATTGGGAAGTTTGACACAATCAAAATTTATGAAGGTCATGCATTTCAAATCAGCTAAGGAAATTTGGGACAAAATCATTCTAAGCTACGAAGGTGATGAACAGGTAAAAAGAGCAAAGCTTCAAACTCTCGGAATCCGATATGAAAATCTTAAGATGCATAGTAATGAAAGCATAGCTAATTACTTCCTGCGTATGGATGAGATTGTAAATTGTATGAGGAATTTGGGTGAAGAATTTAAGGAAGTTGTCTTAGTTGAAAAGGTTTTTAGATCCCTGTCTGCTAAATCTGATTCTGAAGTGTCTGCCATAGAAGAAAAGGAGAATCTGCAGAAAATCACCATGTCACAGCTTCACGGAATCTTAACTGCTTTTGAGATGTGAAAAGAGGGACCATCAGAAGCTGCATTCGAAGCATCAGGATACATGTCAGAGGAAGAAGAAGAGGTAAATTTTGTCAAGAATCTTGAACGGGGAACTGGACGATTCAAAGGTAAGCTACCTTTCAAATGCTTTTCATGTGGTAGAGTTGGTCACTATGCTGCTAGATGCCCTCATAACAAAGGAAAGATGTCAGAAGAAGGTAATAGAAGCTATTATACCCATGTTAAAAGTAATGACTCATTCAATGATAGTGAAGACATTAGGAGTCTCATGGCATATGATAAGAAGAATGCAGAAACTGAAGAAGTTACCAAATTAAACAAACAATTGGAGACAATAACCAGGGTAAGGGAGAAATTGCAGGATATAGTAAAAGATCAGAGCATAACAATTCAGGGTCTTGAATCAAAGATCTTCTCTCTAAAAGAAGATCTCGAAAAATCAAAGGAGCAGAACATAAAAGCTCTTGAACATGAAGTGATCAAATTGAAGCAACAAGTGGAAGAAGGAAGAAAGGCTGAAGAAGACCTAAGGAAACAGTATCTGAAAAAGGAAGAACAACATCAGGTTGAGGTAAATATCTCAAAAGGTAAATTAGAAGAGAAGGATAAATTGTTGCGATTTCAAGATAGTACTAAGATTTTGGATGACATTCTTGGTAGTCAAAGATCCCCTATTATCAAAATTGGTCTTGGCTTCTATGAATCTGTTGAAGGTGAATCTAGCTCACAAGGTGAAGCAAGAAACTCGAATAAGAAATCGGAAATGCTCAACAAGGAACAGCCACGGAAAGAAATTCCTCAAAGAAAATCCCTTGCTCCTAACTATGAAAGTGATAGACAATTATTTCCTCCACTGAATAATGTTGAATGTTATGTATGTCATAATCTTGGACATGTTGCAGCTAGATGTAGAAGTAGAATGGTTTAAGACCATCACAAAAAATCATCACATCCCAGGTATTGCAGAGGATATTGCTTTGCCTGCAATGCATATGGACACAAAGCAATTGATTGCAATAGAAGGAACATGAAATATGTAAGATGTTATTCATGCAACAAACTTGGACATAAAGCAAGGGAATGCAGGAGAAAATTTCAAAGTTCAAAACAAGAGGACCATACATTATCACAGTCATAAATTATAGACAGAAAGGTGTGACATAACTCAGTTAGCTAACATAACAAACACAGGGGATACTGAAAGTGAAGAAATTCAGTATTCCATCTTCCATACGCTGATATAATGAAGATAAGTCGCGTATATACGCGAGTTACAGGCTGCAGAGTCGCGTATATGGAGATCAGGAGAAAGGGCAGTAGAACAGACTCAGGGAAAGGTTCGGTCATGATAAGAGATGGTTGGCACTGGTTCAGGGGGAGCATATACTTCAAACAATGCATTGTTGACATTGTGTTTAGAAGTTGATGATGATGCTTATGTAGCTAAATGATACATCCTGTTGGTTGATCAAAGGAATGGTATTGCAGGTTTAGATGCTGAAGCTTATGGTACAGATCATATATGATGAATGATAGTCATCATTTTGAATGAAGTGCTGGTCCTAAATCTTTCATTTGCTCAGGGGGAGCATGGATGGATTGATACATCTTGGCATATACAAAGGGGGAGCTCATGAGATTTCAGCAGGTACTCAGGGGGAGTATGGACAACAGAAGGTATACCAAGGAAGAAAATATCTTGGTCCGCCCTTTGCCCTTGATGTCAAAGGGGGAGAGTGGCTTCGTGTGGTGGTTGCCATCAAGCCCAAAGGGGGAGATTGTTGGCATTATGATTCAGGTGTTGTCCTTGATGGCAACTCACTCAGAGGAATGATACAGGTGATGGCAACTCACTCAGAGGACAGATCAGAATGCAGCAGGTCAAGAGAGAGGTATACACAGGTTGACCGTGATGAAAGTGCATATATACGTGGGTTAGCGGAGAAAAAGGCGTGTATACATATACACGCAGGTTCACAGAAGGAAAATCGCGTACATGGTTTTGGTTCGTGGTATTTGGTCCATGGTATTTTGGTACTAGTGGTCCATGGTATTTGGTTCGAAATGACGACCCCAGGTATTGTTTCTACATGGTTTTGGACCATGGTATTGAGAAAAGCCTAACCTACATAAGGAGAAGATCATTAGGCAAAAGTGTAGTGCAAGGAATGGACGTCTGACGAAGTGGGAAGATCTAGTATTCTTGGTTATCGGTTTGTGCTGCTTGGCTCGGGTTGGATATGATAGTGAAGGTTGCTATTGATTCTAGTGGTTGTTGCGGAGTCCTGGGCTCTGGTTTGTGTTCTGTGTTTTGATGACAGGGTTTCAGTGATTCAGTATTGGGTGATTTATAGATTTATGATGCAAGTATAAGTTGATGATTTTATTGCAGCAATGATTGTTTTGTACTTATGGATCCAGTCTGAAAATTTATGAAACATGGTCCCTGGAAGAAAGAGAAGGTTGTAGCCTTCTGTAGGCCAGCACCTATGTACTAGTATCTTGGCTAGTGCAAGAGATAAGGGGGTTGTAGCTCCCTTCCAGGAGAAGCTGGAGAACGAGAGAGGGTTGTAGCTCTCTACAGGTTGCAGCCTGCGTACTGGTAAAGGACTGCACCAATACATTGTAAAAGAAGTTTCTTATTAAAGGAAGAAAGAGACGAATTGCAGCAGGTGGTTTTCACCCACATTGGGTTTCCACCTTATATCATGGTGTTCATGTATTATTCTTATGTGTGTTGATCTGTATTGTTTTACTACACCTGATTACTGTTAATAAGGTTAATAATTTTCTGATGCATTTACTGAAGATAAGCTAAATGAATCATAAGATTACTGCACGTACGCTGGTTGCATTTTACACGGTCGCATATATACGCGGATATATTGAAGTGAAGCCGTGTATATAATACTGATTCACCCCCCCCCCCCCCCTCTCAGTATTATTTCCAACAGCTCTATAAGCTTAATCTTACTACAAATGAATTATGGAAAGCCTTGAATGCAACACATCATGAGAATCCTAATGTAGAAACAAACCAACAGTTCATTGCTAAAACCTTTAATTTGACTAGGGAGTGGAAAGATAAATTGGATATGTATAGCTCTTTTCGCGACAAGGTTTCAAAGATTATTCCAAACTTGGGTCCTTCATTTGAAGGAGAAGCATCTATACATGCACATGAATAATCAGTATCAGTTGAGCAGTTGCAAGAGGGACCAAGCGTACAAGTAAGGATTGACTTGGATTCGAGTCAATAGACTATGGTCGGGGCTTGTTGTGTCATTCATTTTTGTGATCAATTTTGGTGGAAAAGAGTTGCTTAAAAATAAAATGCACAAGATGAAAAATGAATGGTTATTTGGCTGGAAAGAAACACCAAAAAATAAGAAAATTGCAAGAAAAACATCAAGAAGTTACATTAGAACTCATCAAATCCGTAAAATAAGGATTGAGTCACTAAGGTTGAATAGATCAAGAAAATGTGAACCAATGAAAGATATATCTCATTAAGCTGGTTAAAGTGGACCAAATCAAGCGAATGCAAACAAGATCCAAGTAGAACAAGATTATATATAGGAATATAGAGCAAGTTGCGAAGAGAGAGATCAGAGGAAGGCCAAGATGTTGTCGAAATTAGGACTCAAAATCTACAGATCTATTTATTTATAATATTATCATAATTTTGAGTTTGTAATGGGAGTTTAATGGGAGTTTTGGAAGGAGATCTAAACAAATATCTCTGATACCTTGTTGATCTGTATTTGTAATGATTGAGTTGTTGGGAGTTATATAAGTGTTTTTGGATGAATGTGATTGTATTGCGTGGCTCCATTAAAAAAAAAAACTCATTAAATTCCCTATTATGTATCTATTTATTTTTGCGCAGTGGTTATTCAATAGATATATGAATGTTTATAATTTTAATGTGTATTTCAATTAAGGAAATGAATCATGTCACCTCCTAAAACCCCAACACATCATTATAAGTCTCGACATGCCTCGAGTGAGAGATTCCTCACTTCAGAAGATTGAAAATGCCAACAACATGCTAGACTACCATGGGCCCTTTATTGGCACCCTACAGTCAAACCATAGGTCATTATAGTAAGACTTTTCACCAACAACTTAAATTGATTCATACTTATGTATGTGGACCTATGCAAACTAGATCTCTTGGTGGAGCATGGTATTTTTGTTGATGATGTATCTAGGTATACTCGGGTCTATTTCATAAGCAAAAAGAGTGACGTATTTAAATACTTTAAAGAATTCAAAATTATGGTGGAAAAACAAACTGACAAATACATCGAAATTCTTATATTTGATCATGGGGGAGAATATAAATTAGGATCCTTTAATCAATATTGTAAAAGAAATGGGATTCTGCAACAATTTCTAGTGCCACATACACCTCAACAAAATGGAGTTGTTGAGAGGAAAAATAGAACATTAGTGGAATGTGCACGTAGTATGCTTCAAGGTAAAAATGTCTCTAATGGTTTTTGGGTTGAAGCCATTAATACTAATGATTATTTGAAAAATAGGAGTCCAACCAAAGTTTTATATCTTAAAACACCTTTTGAAGAATTTTATGGCTATAAACCAAAAGTTAGTCATTTAAGAGTATTTGGCTGCAATACATTTGCTCATATTCTAAAGGATGAAAGAAGAAAAATTCATGCAAAGTTAATTAAGTGTACATTTATTGGTTGTTGTGATGATAAAAAAACATACAAGTTGTTTGATCCCAATTCATATAGATTTCTTGCAAATGGGGATGTGGTGTTTCATGATATTGCAGATGGAGGTGATAAAAGGAATAATACTGGTTTATGGCATGATGTTGATGATTATGTAAAAATAGATACAAGTGTGGAATGGGAACATGAACAAGAACGAGAACATGAGAAAGTTCAAGAGAAAGAAGCATCAAGTATTCATGACACTTCAAGAAGAGGAGAATAGGATGAAAGTAGGAAAACCCCAAGAAGGTCATTACATCAAATTTAGGAACCTATAAAGTATAAATATTATGCATTGATGTCTCATGTAATGAATCATTGTAGAACCTTTAGGTTATGAAGAATATAAAGAATGGAGAGATGCAATGAATGAATAATATAACTCTATAATGAAGAATGACAGATGGAAATTAACAAAATTACCTAAAACTAAATTTCCCATAGGATGCAAATGGTTTTATAAATCCAAGTTTAATGCTAATGGAAGTATTGATAAGTATGATGCTAGTTTGGTTGCAAAATTCTATTCACAAAAAGAGGGAATTTATTATGAAAATACTTTTACACATGTAGCTAAGTTGAACACAATTAAAATGATGATTACATTAGCTATAATACATAATTGGAAAATAGATCAGTTAGATGTTAAATCTACTTATTTCAATGGTGAGTTAAAAGAAGAAGTTTATGTAGTTATGCCTGAAGGGTTCGTAAATAAGGATTAGGAGAATCTTGTTTGCAGGTTAAAGAAAGCTTTATATGGTTTGAAACAAGCACCAAAATCTTGGTATGTGAAAATTGATTCTTTATTTTATGAGAAAGGCTTTTTGAGAAGCAAAAGTGATCCTAACTTGTACATCAAGAGAGATGACGAAGATAATATTGCTTTGATATCTTTATATGTTGATGATCTTATCATAACAAAAATGCATCCAAGTTCATTGAATAAATTAAAAGTTAGTTTCTAGAGGTATTTGAGATGAAGGGTCTTGGTGAACTGCAATATTGTTTAGGTACGGAAGTTTGGAGGGAATCTAGTAAGACATTAATCACACAAAGAAAATATACAAGGGAAATCCTTAAAAGGTTCAATATGATTAAGTGTAAGGCAACATCTACTCCTTCATAACATAATACTAAATTGTACAATGATGATGGAAATAAAGAGATGTATGGAACTTTATATCGTCAACTAGTGGGAAGTTTGAACTACCTCACCAATACCAGGCTAGATATAGCATATTTTGTCAGCATCCTTAGTCAGTTCATGGCTAAGCCTTGTGAAACCATTGGAAAGTAGCCAAGAAAGTCCTTCGATATCTAAAATGAACACGTAATTTTGGTATTATGTATATCGATGAATTTGATATTGAGTTGGCATGTTATTTTGATTCATATTGGGCTAAGAATCCTGATGACAAAAAATTAACCTTTGGATATGCTTTCAATATAGGATCGGGGATCGTACCATGGAGCAACAAGAAAAAACCAACTATTTCTTTATCATCAACAAAAGTTGAATACAAAGCCTTGACTAGTGTAACTTGTGAAGTTGTTGGGTTAAGGAGGATTCTTGAAGATGTTGGAGAAAAACAAAGAGGTCCATCAATCATCAAATGTGACAACCATAGTTCCATTAAGTTGGAAAAGAATCCAATTTATCATGTCAAACCAAAACATATTGAATTCCAACACCATTTTGTAAGAGAAAAGATACAGTCAAAGGAGATTGACTTAGTTTGTTGTAATACAAGTGGAAATGTAGCTCACATCTTTACCAAGCCTCTTGGAAAGATGAACTTTGAAATATGTAGACAACAACTAGGCATTGTGAAAAATCAATTTCTCCATTAAAGGGGGATGTTAGAATAAGGTAGAAATTGAGTCTTTTAGAATTGTGAGTTGTCTCGTTGATGAGTTTTACTATGATGAGTTATACTCATAGGTTGTTGAGCTAGTTTACTTCATAGTTAGTGCTATGAGTTGGTTTCTTTGTTGTCTATGTTATTGTCTAGTTTTAGTATATTAGATCCAATTTCTTAGGATGTATAATGTCCATGATTTGTCTAAGAGTCTTTATATATGTAATGTCTCATCAAGCATTTGGTTAATAGAGTGTGATCTCACATATTGTGAGAATGTGTGGCTTCCGTTATATGTTATTTGTGTGTATCTCTCTAGTATTCCAATTGAAACTAATATATTATAAGAGGTGATTATCTTCAATCTAGAAAATCAAAAACATCTTTCTATATTTACTAGGGTTAAGAAGAAAATGAACATTGTTGATATTATAACGGTAATTCTTATCAAATTCATAGTGAAATTGGGCCTTGGTTAATTCCCAAAACACCAAGAATAAAAGAACCAATCACCTTTGTTAGACTAAGAGCTGAAACACAAAAAGTACTTTCCTTTGTATAAGTCCATCTCATACTCATATTCAATTGAATTTTCAAAATATCTATTGCATTACCAAATTTCTTGACATTTTAAGCCAACAAAACTATGATGATCTTGGAAGGATTTTTATTAATCCCTTACCCAGTGTTAGACCATATAGAATTAGTGGAAGTTAATCATCATCATAATCAAAACTGTTACTAATTTGGAAAGAGATCAAATAGTGATTACACACAACACCAAACACACATTGATATCTTTATTGATCACAACAGTTACAAATATATAGGACATAAATCATTGACTTAAACACATCTAGATCATGACTGCAACTCATGCATAGGAAACAACAACTTCTAGATTGATGCTTGGGAACTCACAATGGAAACTCACTACAACACATGGAAGCATTGTTTATAACACCCTCCCTTAATGTTTACATGTAACAAATATAAAAACAGACATTACAACCATAAATATATCTTTTCATATTTGTCTAATATGGTCATCACTAGCACTCATGTCCACTCTCAAATCTCACAGTTTCCGCTCTTTTCTTCACCACACTTTTGGAATTCCCACTTGATCCATTTAAAACATAACCGCTTCAGACCATCATTGATGTACTTTGTAGAATTAACGCTTCTCAACCTCCCAAAGTGCAACAGGCCAGTCTCGATACTGAACCATCCTATGAACTATCACCATTTTTTGAATCCACGGCCCTCTGCAACCTTCATCAGTTATCTAGGATAACATTGTGGGTACAAAATGTCTTCAACAAACAATTCTACAACTTTACCTTGTATAAAATAACTTGTACCGATGCTCCCGAAGCACAACTAGTCACACCAACTTGACCTTATTAAAAACTACCTGTAACTAATTCTCCCAGAGAATGATAGATCACATTAGTATATTCAATAGTTAGCATGTTCTTTGTGATCATGTGACTTTTTTAAGAAAAAAAAAACATAAAAATAATTACCACTAAATATCAAACCCAAACCCACACCAATATACTAGAACTAAATAAAATATAGCCATTGAAGCAAATCAACGGGTAAACACCACTATCATCTTTTCCACGATGTTGAAGTTCAGTATTACATCCGCAATTGAACGAAGTTGACTTTCCACATTGATTCGGTGTTCCAGAAACTTCTTTAGTTATCTCAAACCATGAAGTACAGGCGCCAAAGCAGGAAAATACATATTCTTGAGTTGGTCATGCATTCCACTAGCTTCTGGGCGTTAGAGGATATTATCAAGTAATTCTTGTGGTTGTGGAAGATTGGCCCATCGTTTCAAGAACTCCTACGCTTTACACCTTGAGTTGGCCATAATTATCAAAACTCATCTCTATTTGAGGGAAACCTCAGGGAGCAGCGGGAATTCCATCCAATGGAAAACTCCCAAGCAACTTGTTTTCCTTGACAAAGAAATATATCTAAGCTCTGGAAACAAAGTTCAGGCATCTGATATTTATTTGTTGTTTTTTCATACACAATGTTTATATTTTTATTGATCTTTCCCACATGGATCCCAAGGGGCGTAAAAAAACTGAGTGTTTGCAGGAATGTGATGCCATCCTGCTGTGCACACCTCCTTCGCCATGTGAGAGAGGAGCAGATAGGCTACGGGATAAAGACGAAGAGTATCTTTCATAATGGCCTCCAAATATTTCATTTTGGATAGATTTGACTCCCAGATTTCTTCGACTCTTTTTCCACCCATAAGTCAAAGCTCTTCCAAAATCCATGCCTTCCAATTCTCCTCTGTGACCATCATTTCTAATAAACAATAAACACCAAACTATGATCATTTTTATCGTCGCGTGCCAAATCTCACTATGTAGCCCTTCTCCACTGAATGTACCATTTCTTGCACCTGATCTCATTATAACAACACTTAAAACCAAAACAAAAACGAACAGATATGCACGTACATGCCCACACCTCACATAACACCTAAAAAAATATCTGCAGAATCTATCGAGATTCTACTTGGAATTCACTCTACGTCTCCACACAAAGCAATGATCCACACAAAACACACCAAATTTCACATTAAATTAATCTGATCTACACAGTGTATCTTAGTCTATTTACAAAGCAATAAAACTCAAGGCTTTCTCACATCTTCGTGGCCCTACCTTGAGAGATTCAAACCAAAACAGGGTCTGATACAATGTTATTAATTTGGAGAGAGATCAAATAGCGATTCCACACAACACCAAACACTCATTGATATATTCATTGATCACAACAATTACAAATATATAGGACATAAATCACTGACTTCAATACATCTAGATCACAGAGTACAACTCATGTATAGGAAACAACAACTTTTAGATTGACGCTTGGGAATTCACAATGACAACTGAAAACACATGGAAGCATTACTTCCAACAAAAACATATTATAAATTATAGTTATTAATAAATTTATTCAAAATAAACCTTTTAATATTTCAATATTCATTAGGAAGTCAATATGCATTCATAAATTAAGTAGAACCAATATAGATCCATATAAATCTTATATTTATCAAGTCCCGAGATCGATCAAATGTCTTGATGTGCATACCTATTTTAGAATTCAAAACTTGAAAAGAGGTTTGCACCTATAGAGATTTGATCTCTCTTGGCATTTCATAGTTCTGAGATTAACATGCACACATATACACACGATCTCTCTTGGCATTTCATAGTTATGAAATTAACATACACACACACACACTCAAAATCTCTCTTGGCATTTCACAGTTCTGAGATTAACAAACACACACCCACTCACCTACCATATCTCCATTCCATACTGTTGTCGTTTTTTATTTTTGAGGTTGAGGGAGTAAACACATAGGACAACATCAAAACCACTTTGGAAGTTGTGATCTAGCCCTCCCAGCTTCTGAGAGGGATCTCTCTATAAAATTTAGCTTTGTTTTTATGTAAATTTTAGGTTAGTTATGACTGTACTGGTTGTTTTGATTTGATTGGTTTGGTTGATTTAAGTGTTATAATTCCATTGAGCCATGGAGTTTATAGATTAAACTGGATTTGGCATCAAATTTTAAAGGAGTTTTTACAGGGAAAGTTAGGTTGCACTATTTGGATCTTTTCATAAATTAAATGCATCGTGAAATAGTAGGAGTGTAAGGTTCAGTAGAAATTAAGGAGTAATTAAGAATTCCTTAGTTTGACATCAGTGGGAAACATGAATATTATTAACAGGCAGAATAGGGTGCTCTAAATAACAAATCCTATTCATGATAGTTTCTATTAAATAATTCAGATATTCAGAATAACAGAGAAAGAAAAACAATGTTTAGACAAATAAACAGAAGGAACACATTACCATTTGGTACACCACATGAATATTGTGAAAGGTCCTTGTATTATTGATGCTCCAACACTTTGAAAAATTATAATATGCAGAGGAAATTACATTTAGAAATCAACCCTTAATACTTCAAACAGTAAAGTATTTATATTAATAATTACAAAATCATTGTTAAACCAACAGTGTATTATTGGCCTAATTTCAAACAATATGATTTATTCTTGGCAGAAAAATAGGCCATGTAGATAGCTGGAAGGAAAGGTGGCTCTCTTTTGGTGGATTTGGTTGCCGAGTCAACCTGAAACTGTGCTACGTTGATGTGCTGGTTGTTGTCTTATTGCACCCGAATTACTTTTCAGTCCAGTAAATCACAAATCTCTTCCCATCTCTTTTCATCGGGTATGGTCAATTTAATCACCCTCCAGTAAATTTCATCTACCTCTGTGTATTTGGCAAAAGTTGGCTTCATAATAAAAACATGTTTTACCTCATTCTGTATCTAGAAATTATTTGACCTAGTTTCTAAAAACGCCCTTGTTGTCATGCTGCCCTTTATCCCACTGACCTTGATACTGCTTCTGGCCATTTCTTTCATCTCCAGGACATAGTCTTCCTGAGTGATCAATTTATCATTTATTACATAAATGTTGGGCAGCCCTTTCTGGATCAATGCTTTAATTCTATTGCAGAACCTATTTACTCCCAACTCCAAGGTTTCACATCTTTCTTCCAACTAATCAATAAGGTTCCTCTTAGTCAAGATTTTCTTGACCTCTAAAATAGTGGCAGTTATGTCACTGATTCTTAATTATTCAAGTTCATATTTGGACTTAGAATTTAGGAATATGACAATGTTGGAGGCTTCTATGGGCATGTCTCCAAGCTTCTCCCTTCCCTGAACAATGGTTTCTGTAGCTTTTTCTATCACTTCCTTCTTCTTAAAGACGATTTGGATAGATGGCCAAACCTCATTCATAGAATCTAGAATACTCAACCAGATGGTTTCCTTGCCTAGGGCCAAGGTTTGACCAATTGAGGTATTCCTTTCTATCTTCTGCAACGTTTCCAATAGTGTTTGTGATTTCTGCATTTTAGTAACACGAGAAGCTTCACCTTTGGCCTCTTGTAATTCTAAAGCTTTGAGATGATCCTGCAAAGTCTTGATCTCTTTTGATTGGATGGACATGTTCTCCAGTGTCTTCGTCACCTGTTCAACACTTACATTATAAGTGGAAGCAACAGCTGTAGTGGTTGTTCCTGTTGCTAGAAGCTGAGAAATGGGTATGGAATCTAGGGGGACAATAGCCATCTTCTAACTCTGTTCCTTCTCCTATATCCTCTTCTCCATTTCAGCCTCCATCTATCTAATTTGTATGTTTTGATCTCTAATCATCTTCATCATGTCTGCCTTCTATGCTTCATTTTCTTCAATGTCCTTGGTCAATGGATCCTCTATTGCTGGCAGCTTGAGTTGTTTTCTCAATGCTGCAATGTCCAAATTCTTCTTCTTAATAATCTCCTCTGTAACATTGACATCTTTGGGATCATATCCTATCTTTACCACCAAGTCCTCCAAATACTTAATCCTATTATCCTTGGCTAAGGAGGATACCTTCTCCATTTTCAACTGAGATTGAACATTAGAAAATGAAACATGCAACTTGGTCAATGACATAGCAGTGTTAGTTAATGTAGAAGATATCATCTCATCAGTCTGCTTTTGCATCTCCATTTGATCAACAGGATGAATGTCTTTGGTGTTGAACTCAAATGTAGTTCTCTTGTAATTTGTTGTTGTTTTTGGCTATGGAATTTGGGCTTCAAGAAAATCCATTTACATCTTCCCATGCTCTATTTCAAATGTTGATAACAATCTGCTCTATGAGCTGGAGGTCTGCTTCCAAAATTGATTCCAGGTATTCTTTTTAAGAATATCGTTCTTAAGTTTAATCTCCCTCTATCTATCAAAAACTGTCTTTTCCTTCTTTGCTTGGACATTCTGTGACTCTAGCTTACTTTCCTTGTGACCTTGTGATGATGAAGGTCCAGTAGGAGATGTTACAAATTTGTTGCTTGCAGGTGGTGAGTCTGTAATTATGATGGCAGCCTGCTCGTCTGTCTCTTTGTCCACATTTGTCCTAGGATTCAATTTTGTCCTCTTCCTATAACTGATCCTAAACTCTTTGAGTTCACTTCCAGTTGTTGATGATGATCCCTCCTCTCTTTATTTTTTGCTTGATTTTTCCTCAGAGGTGTGAGTCTACAAACTGGAAGTAGAAAAGAGTTATTCTTCAGCTTCCTTCAAGGTGTTTTCTATCCATTCCAACTGATTTGCATATTTTTCTATTTCGGGCATGAAGTATGGATGTAGGGAGTACTTTTATTCTCCACTCTGATCTTTGAAATAATACCACAAGGGTCATATGACTATGTAAAGCTCAAACTGAACTTCATTTCTTTAAGCATCTTGTCTGGTTCTTCACCTGCTATCCTGGGATTACATACAAATGGGCCCACCTGTGTCTTTATTCGAAACTGTGATTTCTTCTTAGACACTAAAAAATGAATATCATCAGAATTTAACATTTGCCTAATGTATTATAGGGCAAAAATCCACATGGGGAGGTATTTAGGGAGTTTGTATGGTGCCAATTCCCAACCATAAACTTTGATTTTTGTGTAGTTTTGGTATAAATACCAATCCCCGATCTTTTCCTGATCTATTAGATGCAAAATTCTCTTGATTTCTTCACTGATTCTGGGCTATATTGAACTGTTAAGGATGTTCATGACTGGGTGAACAAATTCCTTAGTAAACTACTTGTAAGAGAACTCTTGCTGCTCTTTCATGACCAATGATGTCCAAAACATCACTAGCTACTGGTTTCCTACATCATCAAGCTTCTGCATTGCAATATTGAAATTATCTTCTTGATATTAAAGGAACAATATAGATTAAAATGGAGGTGTAATTAAATGCTTGTTCTGTGGGAAACTTTATAAATTGCTCATGAATGTTGTCAGCCAAGAATTGACTGAAATTGAACACAATGGATGGCTTACTCTCTATGGAAAATATGGAGAGGAAACCTAAAATGGGCTCATCTACCCACTGATTATAATAATAACCCAAAATATAGGAAATCATGGATATAATTTGTTTAGCTTGATCAGGGAACATGGAGGAAGGATATGGAGGATTCTTCTTGGGTAACTGGGCATTCTCAGGCAAGAAGATCTCAAAGATTTTGGCTCTAGTAGCGAGATCAAACTTCTAATAAAGCTGGGTGAGGCCTTTTAAGGAGAAATGAGCAATATTTTCCATAGGGGATGCTAGCATCATTTGGTCAATGGACTCGGCAGTAATTGTAAAGAGAATGTCACCTGATGGGGCCATGATAATCCCTATCGGCTAAAGGGATGTGATTTAAATCTACAGAGGGAGGGATTAATGAATTAACAGGCTTATCTTAGGTTTTGCTTTTGGGAGGCATGACTGTATCAGTGCAACTAATAATAAGAGAAATTAAAAAAGAGCTTACTGGGAATTAGCTCAAGTTGAAATGAATTGTCAGGGGAATAGAACTTAATGCTAACAATTTCAATCTGGTTCTGGTCGAGGAAATGTTCTAAAAACAGTCACTGGACAAAAGTTGTCAATAACAGAAAATAAACAGTGGAAGGGATGAAAACGATGGTTTCAAAAGCTTTTAAACGTTGTGAGTCCTGTTGAAAAGGGCGCAAGACCGTTAAGTTTGAACAGTTACCCAGGAATTGAATTGAATGTTGAACGGTTGTTTTGACGGGAGTGCATTTAAGTGGACAATGACTAGGCGACGTGGCAGGAGGAGAGTGGCAGAGGAGTCGTGGTGGGGACGTAATAAAGCAAGCGAAGGGAAAGGTGGTTTCAGAAGGGGTAGAGAGTGGTAATTGGTTTTGACTGGGGGGAGTCGGGGAGAAGTTGCCACGTAAGGGATGGGGCCCAATGGGGAAACAACCTTTTTGGACCCCCCCTTCCCCAACAGTAAAGGCAGGATGGAGGGGGGGGGGGCTAAAGAATGATGTGGATCGTGAGCAGAAGTGGATCTCGATGCCCTTACAACGTTGTTGATTAACCGCATAAGACAAAACACATTTTCCCATATCTACCTTTATGCTTTGTGTTTTGGACTTAGGATAAAGGTTTAGGAATAGGACATGAAAAAACATTTTATCCCATTGTGCATATTTTACCCTTTTATAATATCCTTATACTTAGGATAAAAATAGCATAGGCCTATATTTACAAAACCATTTAATTTACCTATCCATGACTAAACTAACATTTTTTTTTTTAAAGGGTGCACTTAGACTAGCAAACCCACATTATTTTCTTTTATACAAAAGGAAAAACTATCTAAATCCTATCACTTATTTCTCCTATTGATTTAGATTAAACAGTTGAATCAATGTCATTTTCTATCTAACTACTGATTTACCCAAATTAGACTGTTGAGAAAATCTTTATTCTCTAACCTAATTTACAGAAATTTAAACAAGTTTAACCATGATTAAACAATTCGCTAGTGATTGTGGCATTTTGAACGAGTTGCACACAATATTTATTTAACAACAATGAAGAAGCTATCTGTTAGTGGTGGCATTTAGACTTGCAACACTTTCAATATTATTTATTTTTCCTTTTCTTTTGAGGGGGTTCTATTTTTCATTCTTTTTTCAATATTTTTGTTTTTTCTCTTTTTGTTATTTATACCCTCTTTTCATTTTTTTTTCTATTTTTTCTTTTATTTTGAAATCATTGGTTGATTGACAATTTACAATATAAGATTTATGAGATACAATACTCAAATACCTTGAGATCCTATAAATTATAGGACCCTAACAGTGGCTCTAGCTGGGGATGGCACTCTCCCTGTGAGGTGGTAGGAACATTTGATCAGTAGCCTTGAGTGTTCTACTTCAGCAATATCCACACCCGATTTCCTTTGTTGCAGTGTTTATGGTAACATATCAATGGAAGCTTAAGGCCTTCTCTATGGGCTTCAACTTCTGTTAATAGCTCACCAATAAAAATAATAAAGACAATGATATTTACAATGATTAATGCCAGAAAATTTCTATTATTACGAGAAATAGTGCTTCAACATTCTCCCATTCGTCCACCAAACATTTCTATCCCATCTAGATGTCTGAGAAAAAATGCATTGTGTCCTCTGAAAGCATAAATAACATAAGGTCTTGTCCATAGATTGAAAAATTTTCCATGCTTTCCTTTGTCCTCTCTTCTGGAATCCCATTTTAAAACTTTATCACTCAAGGTGAAATCATTTGCTTTAGTTCTTCTATCATAAACCTTTTTGATATTCTCCTGGATAACCTGAGCCTTATTATGGACTTCTTCCCTGGATTGTTGCAATTGAATTGTCTAATCAATTCTCCTTTGGTTATCATTTGGCTCAACCTGCAATTCCTGAATTATCTTCATAACTAGAACTTCCAAAGAGGATGGAAAAACAACATCCAGTCCATAGACCAGTTGGTATAGTGACATGCCAATTGATTTCTTTGTTGTGAGCATATCAGCCCAAAGTGCATTTATCAACTTGTTGTGCCATGACTTTTTGTTCTCGTATAAGAACTTCTTAATAATGTTTACCAAACTCTTATTTGAAGATTCAGCCAACCCATTCCCTCGTGGGTAATAAGCAGTTGAATGTCCTAAAGTAATATGGTATTTGTTATAGAAATCTATCATTTTCTTAGATCTAAAAGTTGCAGCATTGTCTATAATGAGCTTGTTTGGACATCCAAATCTAGACAGGATATTGGTTTCTAAGAACTTGATGATAACAACATCCGTGGTTGGTCTGGAAGGTGTGGCCTCAATCCATTTGGTGAAGTAGTCAGTGGCGGTGAGGATCCATTTATGGTGGGCAGAGGATGGTGGATGGATTTCTCCAATGAAATCCAATCCCCATTGTTGGAAAGGACTTTCAACAGATATGGGTTTCAAAGGTAAAGGGAATAGCTTTCTTTTCCCCTCAAATATTTGACATTTATGGCACAAGGTTACCTTCTTATGAACATTTGTGAAAAGGGAAGGCCAATAAAAACCAGCTCTAAGGATCTTATTAACAGTGGTTTTCCAGTACAGATGGCCATGATAGTCACCTTCAAGGAATTCCTGCGTTGTTCTTTCTGCATCATCTTTCAATAGACGCTCTAGTAGAATACCACCAACATCTTTCCAATATAAAACATTATCTATGATGCAAAATTTCACTGATTTTAACTTCATAGGTATAGCCTCTGTCTTAGTTAGACCAGGAGGAGCATTTAAATTGAATAAAATAAAATTAGGTCTGCATACCAAGGTGAGGTCATAAAAGCCTAATCTAACTGTGGAGTCACCTATTCCTCTTGATCATCTAATGCAACTACAGAGTTGATATCCAATGCATTGAAATTAGATTCAACTATCAATTTGGTTAATCCTCGTCCTTTGATAAGCTTACTTGGCTTGATTTCAATGTCATACTCAAGAATGATAGCAATCCATTTGCCTATTTTTCCATCTGGTCCATTTTGTGTTAAAATATCCTTAACTACAACATTTGGTGTTATGAAACCAGCTCACAAAAAGATAGAAAAGATAGATGAACACCTTATAATTCAGCCTCTTTGAGGGGGCAACCTCCTTTACATTACACAAATGAACAATTATTTGATGATTCAAATGACAAAACCTCCTTTCTATATATAGGAGTCTAAGGGGTCACAATATAACCAAGCTGACCTAGCAATAATAATA
>APFE031565584.1:127564-143202 GCA_000404065.3 Pinus taeda
CAATATAATTTTTCCTTCCTCATCAAGTTATGGCAATATTGTTTGAACTGGGAGCTTGTCACCTATAACCTTCTTTAAACATGAAACATGGAAAACTAGGTGCACTCGAGAAGCTGCAGGAAGCTCCAATTTATATGCCATAGTACCCATCTTTTGTAACACCTTGTACGAACCATAATACTTTGGTGATAATTTATTATCCTTCTTAGCTTGCTTGAGGGACATTTGTTTATATGGTTGTAACCATAGGAATACCCAGTCACCTACATCAAAACTTCTTTCACTGCAGTGTTGATCTGCCTGTTGTTTCATTCTATTCTGTGCCAATGTGAGGTTATCCTTTAAGAGTTGGAGAACTTGTTTGTTGATGCTCGATGTGATGTTCCACTTCTTGAACCTGAATTTTCTCTTAAATATGATGTGATGGATGGTGGCTGATATCCATAAAGTGCCATAGATGGGGTCATTTTTGCTGCAGTATGGAAGGAAGTGTTATACCACCATTCAACCAGAGACAACCATTTGACCCATTGTGTCTGCTTATTAGATACAAAGAAACAAAGATATCCTTCCAAACATTTGTTTACTATCTCGGTTTGCCCATTAGATTGAGGATGATAAGATGAGCTATGAGCTAGCTGAGTACCAAGACAAGAAAATAATTCTGTCCAAAAATTTCTAGTGAAAATGGGATCTCTCTCACTTACAATAATATTTGGGTTTCCATGTAGCTTTTGAATTGTTTCCATAAATGCAGTAGAAACTATATTGGCTTTAAATGGATGTGATAATGCACAAAAGTGTGCATACTTGGTAAGTCTGTTAACTACCACCATGATGACACTCTTTCCTTTAGACTTGGGTAAACCTGTGATAAAATCCATTGAAACCTCCACCCAACATTGGCTTGGAATGGATAAAGGTTGTAATAGACCTGGGGTCTTAATTGTTTCAACTTTATTTTGTTGTAAAACCAAACATTTTGCCACAAACTTTTGAATAGCCGATTTAAGGCCATCCCAAAAAAAAACATTTTTAACCTTGTGGTAAGTTTTTAAAAATCTTGAGTGCCCTCCTAAGGGAGAAGTGTGCAATTCCATAAGAATCATTTGTTTGAGTTGGGAATTCTAACAAAGGTATAAGCGATCTTTGTACCATAACGAATCATTTTTCAAGCTAAATGTATTAGATGTACTGGAATCTTGTTGTAACTTTTGAATAAGTTCCCACACTTCTTCGTCATTCTTATATTCCTCCCTTCCTTCGTTTATCCAATCTGGTTGGATAATAGAAATGGCGCACAATAATGCTTCCACATCCTCATCCTTTCTTGGGAGTGCATCTGCCACAAAATTTTGCTTCCCTTTTTTGTAGATGATTTCAAAGTCATAACCCAACATCTTTCTGACCCATTTTTGTTGCTCTTCAGAGGATAATCTTTGTTCTAAAAAGTGTTTAAGACAATCATGATCCGTTTTTACCTTGAAGCGTCTCCCCATTAGGTAGGGTCACCATTTCTTAAGTGCATGTAGTATTGCCAACATTTCCTTCTCATAAATACCTTTGTGTAAATACTTTCCCTTGATTGGACGACTTTCGAAAGTAATGGGTCTTTCATCTTGTATTAAAACAGCACCAATTCCATTTCCTGAAGCATCACATTCCATGATAAAGGTTTTTGTGAAGTCTGGTGTAGCTAAGACTGGTGCTTGGTGTTACACAGTAATTTGTCACTATCTCCCTGTCAGTCTTCCTGCTGTGTCATGGGACCAAATTAATCATGCTCATGCTCTCTAATGTTGCCAAATGACCCACTTTGCCAAAGTTATTCTATCATCTTGACTGTTGTAAAAATAAATGCACTGATGAGCGCTCCAAAACAGACCTAATGCGCTGCTAGCGCGGAAGCATATGTGATTCCCGCGTTGGTCGAATTTCATGTGATAGCGCGTCTGTTACTTATATCTGATCGCGCTGATATGACTTTCTTTGTTATTCAGCAGCGATGTTAGCGCTCCAGTGCAGTTATTCACCCGTGATGATCCAGTCTGGGCGCGTTTGTTCTAACAGTCGGCCTTCCAGATGCCTCCAGACCTGGTTGTTGGCCTTGTAAATGTCGCCCTTCCTTCTCTGGCATGTCTGTTTCATCATTTGAGCCACCTTCCTTGGAGATAAGCTCATCCTCCCACCATTCATGGAGACTCCTTCTCCTGTTTAAGCCTCCACCATTGCCATAAGCTGCTAGTTTTGGAATTCAGTGTGTTTAAAGTATTGTTGATAGTGTGTGAGCTTGATAGGCATCTGGTGTGACAAGTGTGGGATTGCTAGAGTGCTTAAGGAAGGTTGTGAAGTGTTTCCATCTTGTGTAAACTTGTGTGAGAGAGAGTTTTGTCTTGGGATATCTACCTTCAAGGGTGGATGCTTGAGGGACTTGCTGGCTGGACCCAACCAAAGGACTATCTGACGTCAGAACTTGGTTGTATTCTCTTTGTTTTATCAATAATAATAGACGACAATCATTATGGTTCCACTCATGTGTCTTTATTATGATGTTTGAGTTGTATCCTTTTTGACTGATACATAGTTGCATTTCCCGGATTTTATGCTTGTATTTGCCTTGTTCTTTGCATGTGCAAGTGTCTGTTCACGGAGATCGTGAGGATTGCAACCAGCTGAAGCGAAAGAACGGAAGTGACGACCCTTCTACGAATATAAGCGTTGGATTTGAAGTAGGCTCTCATCTTGGCCTTTATTTTTCAATTAGGAACCTGCGTGTTAGCGTTGTTTTAATGTTGCTAGACCTCAGTTAGGCTAGTGGGATTGCCTTTGTCCGCAGAGGGGATTTACCTACACAACAATTTGGCGACTCCGCTGGGGAGTTTTACCTTGTTGTTTGATTTGTAAACTTTAGACGGATCCTGAAGCATGGCCAGTTAGCCTTCGAAATGCTATTGCTCTACATTAGCGAAGTAGATCAAAGCCACTTCAGTCGATCTCTGGTTTGGTTTACGAACTGAATAGCTTAGAGCTAGCTTTTGTCCTTTTCTTGTTCATTTTTTCCTTGAGTTTGATTTTTGCTCTCTTTTCAAAGTTTGGGGATTAGTTCTCTATTTTTGGGTTTCCTGGTTCGGTCTGGGAAGTGCCTTGATTATTTAAAGAGTGATTTCCTTGGTTTGGGAGTTTTTGGCTTGATTGTGGTCATTTTTTAGCTTCATCACGGTTTATTATAAAACAGTTACGTTGCCATCGCATAGCCTTTTCTGTGACTTCCTAATCATCGCATTAATACACAAAACAGTCGCGACAGTTCTAAAAATCGAACCATCACGGTTAAGTCGTGTGCTTCCACGCTGACATCGCATTGTTGCTACGCGTAGTTTTTTATCAGCGCACTGTTGCTGTGTTCTACCCGCGCTGATTCCTATAGGATTGAATTTCTTCAATTCTACCTCCTGAGCCTATTGGTCTTGCTATCCCCTGCTGTTTTCACTTGATTTATGACTTGATTTTCATTGTCTGAAGATTGAAGCACTTTCTTGTGAGTCTTGTTGAAGCGAATCTTGCTTTTTTCTTGGTGACCTAGTTTTATTGTTCCAAATTTGTTGGATCAGCTTTGCTTGGTTACTCGTTTGCAAAGGTTCGTTTACTGCTTGCTATTGGTTTGATTTAGCCTTCCTCTTTGCTTGCTTTTGCTTGGTTGTTGAAGTGATCGTTGTTGAACCAATCTTGACATTGTTTCGATTTCCTTTCACTACCTGGACATGGATCACAATTGTTTGGGGTCAACCGATTTTTTCCACATTTGTCTCTTATCGTTTCTCAAAGTTTGTTTAATGCACTTTGCCATCAACAAAAATAAAAAATCTCTTTTTCTTTGTATTAGTTAATGAGAATTAGAAGCTTTTCATTTTGATTAATGATTAGTGATCTCAAAGAAAACTTTGTGAATTTCCATTAGCTGCATTAGGGAAGCTATTTGTTGTTTTGTGATCATTTCGTTTGTGTGAAAGCCCTCTAACTCTCTTCTAATTAGCATTCACTTAATGGAATGACATATTTTGGCATATAGAGTGCATTTAGGGATTTTGAGAAATTACATACGGTAGGACCTGAAAACCGAAACTTAACTCAAGATCAACTTTAAAATAAATCGAATGAACTTAAAAACGCATTGGAACATAACGCTCACATTCTAGAGGTCTAGGCTAGAGATGTGCTCCGACGTCGTTAAACCTAATCACTTTTGTTCTCACATTAAGGTTGGGTGATTCCTCCTTATGTGATTCAACTGTGGTCTAGTACGGACTTGTGCTCCCATGTACCGTCGCGTATATATGGGGAGACTCCACTAGGTTATCATCCTTGATCCACAGGAAGCCATGTCTACCGCCTTATAGCCCGTAACGCACCAAACACAGCATTTGGGAAGATTGAATGTCGTACGGAAAGTCCTTGGCTTTCATATGATCGCTAAGGTGTATATGCAGTTTTACGGATTGTCTAGTAAACCCCTTGCCTAGTTTCTCCAGAGTAGTCACTTTTTGATCCTTTTCGAACTCCTTAAAAGAAAAGGCTCTATTGAGCACTTGTCACTTCAGGCTCGCTAAATATTTGAAGGCGACTAGAGTCATCTTTTGTCCTTTTCTCGACTCTTAAAACATGAAAAGGTCAATTTGTGTCCTAATGTCTTAAAATTTATTCGACCATGATTACATTTACCTTGTTAGATCTTGTTTGCGCTAGTTTTGAGTAGGGTCCTTTATTGTTAGCTTGTCAAGGATTTTTGTTTGATTCAATCATCCTGGCGGATCCATCGATCCCGTCTCCCATCTCGAGTGACCAAGGGTCTCCTTCTTCTGCTACTCCTGAGACACCGGTTTGTGGTGACACTTTCCCTATTATTCCAAGTGTCCAACCGTTGAACTCTTGTGCTCCAGAGGACGAGCTTTACGACTTGTTTTGGAACCCTGTTTGGGAGCCTTCTGAAGAAGATTTTCCCTCTACTCCTAACGGTGTTTCGTCCCCGATGGCTTCTTCTGACATGGAAGACACATCTCTTGTATCGAGTGGAACACCCGTTATGTCAAGTATTGAGACTCCCATCCTGGCCACATCCCCGGTTATCTCTACGCCCTACACTGTTACACCTCTTGGTATCACAGTGCCGACACGCTATAGATCTCTAAGGGATGCTATGGGCTCTGCGAGTTCCTCTTCTACGGGACCTTTTGTTTCCCAGGTTCACCATACCGCTGTCACATCAGTTCCGACCAATCCGACTGTTTGTGTCGCATCATCAACCCCAGTTGCTAGTGCCGTTACGGCATCTTTCGTCGTAACTACTGTTGCCGGCCCATACCGAGGCTCGGTACATAGTGGTCAATCGGCATATGCTTCCAGAATTGTTCATCCTGCAAGCGGTTCCCTGCCTTCTTCTAATGCCATTTCAGCAGGGGGGCATATTCTCAGTACTTGCATGTTGTCCAAAATCCAGGCGGGCAAGGCCCTTATTGTGATCCTGTCAACCATTATTTGTATACCTCCTTGCCAGCCCAACCCGCTGTAGAAGGTACCATTCCGTTGAATGTGGCTTGGGGTACCACTGGCTACGGTGGTGGGAAATTCTGTCCAGGTCAAGGGCAGCCATCTCAAGGACCATCATACCAAGGTCAGCCATCCTACATGCAACCTAATTATGGGCAGCAGTATTATGGCCAAACCTATCCAGGGCAACCTGGAGGCTCACAAGGACAATCCTACCAGGGACAACCTTCAGCGTCTGTTGGTCCATCTTATACATATCTCGGGCAACCTTCTGGAAACCCGAGACAACCTTACGCATAGCAAGGACAACTCGGAAACCAGCAAGGTTACCCTTCTAGGCAAGGTGGCCAGCCTTACGCGCAGCAAGGCTAGCCCACTGCTCAGCCTAGTCTGCCATCTGGTCTACAATGACAACCTTCGGTTGCACCAAGACAACCAAACCCCCAGCAAGTTCAACCTTCTGGGCAAGTAGGTCTGTCTCAGATCCAACCAGGACAACCTTCCGGCCAGATGGCCCAACCTCAGTCTTCGCAAGGATATCTCTCTAGGGCGACTCAACCGGGCATGCAGATGGTTCCTGCTTCTCAAGCTCAACCCGGTTACCAACCCCATAATCAAACTGGTCTCCAGCCACAAGGTGGGTACCAATCCCAACCTTCTTATTAGATGCCCCCCCAGAGGAAGTCCCTGCTATCGGCCATCGGTGGCATCGACCCAGTAGATTCGGATCTGATTACCTTTGACCTCGAGAGCCATGTCCCAAGGCCACCTCATCAGATCGCTTTTCTTATACAAGTCATCATCAATTCAAAAACGATCCATCGTACAGTTATTGATGAGGGCGCGTCAACTTGCATCATGTCTATTGCTTTTTGGAAAGCGATCGGGTCTCTGACTCTGAGCCAGTCTCCTACGACACTGGAAGCCTTCGATGGGAGAGAATCTCGTCCCTATGGTATTCTTCAACGATTTTCGATCACTTTAGAAGGAAAAACCATTGAAGTAGAAGTTGAGGTCGTTGATGCAAATCTTACTTACAACCTCCTTCTGGGCCGGAGTTGGACATATGCCATGCGTTCCGTGGCTTCATCCCTCTTCTGTGTCATCCGTTTCCCTCACCAAGGGAAAATTTTCATGGTAGACCAGCTCTCCTTCTTCGCTTCTTCTTTTGAAGGAAATGTGCCTTTCGTGGAGCATACCTCCATCCCTTTTGAGAGTGTGGGAGCCGGGCTCTTCAAAGATCCCACCCTTATGGGTGTTTTCTCACTCCCACCTCCTAACCTCGCCTCCATCAATATGATTTCGGTTCGTTCTGATCCCCGGGCCCTTCCCCCCATCAATCAAATCAAATCATGAGGCGAGGAGATGTCATTGAGTCCCGCCGAGCTCAACTACATCAAAATCGCTGCTGTATCGACTCCTCCTGCTGAACCCGCTTCTTTAAGCGGAGCTCTTGACTCATACGACTATTCCCCCTGGCTTGGAGAATGTGCCTCCTCAGATCCATTAAAGGAAATATTTCCTTTCGACGAAGCCATCATAGGGACCATGTCTCTCGAGGAACCTCCGTGGTTCAATCTTCACCACTGTTCCTCATTTCTCCCTACCCTTCGCGAAACGTTGGCTTGTCTCAAGTGGTTTGCTCCATATCTCCCTTCACCACCTCTTCAGACGCCTATTTAGATCTATCAAGTATCGTCTGAAGGGAATTTGGGGAACATTACGTAGACCCAACCTATCGACATCTCTATCAAACCAGGGATTGTTGAGAACATCTATATAGGAGTCACTTGCACTCCTGAGGAGATTCAAATCTATATAGCGCTTTTTCGCAAGTTCCATGACGTCTTTGCATGGTCTTATGAAGAGATGCCCGGCATTGATCCAAACATTGTAGTGCATGAGATACCTACGTATCTAGGAGCCAAACATGTTCGTCAGCGTTTACGCCCTATGAACCCCCGCAAGGCCGAAGCTATCAAAGCGGAAGTTGAAAAACTTCTTAAAGCTGGTTTCATTTACCCTATCCCACTCACAGATTGGGTCTCTAACATTGTCCCTGTGGATAAAAAGCAGGGGACTATTTGTGTATGTGTCGATTATCACGATATTAACCGAGCCTACCCAAAAGATAACTACCCCACACCTTTCATTGACCAACTCATTGATGAGTGTGCCGGGAGTGAGATATATTCGTTTATGGATGGATTTTCTGGCTACAACCAGATTAATATCGTGCCTGCTGATCAACAGAAGATGGCCTTTATCTGTCCGTGGGGTATTTTTGCTTACAAAAAGCTCCCTTTCGGTCTCAAGAATGTCGGTGCCACTTTTCAACGTGCGATGTCTTACGCCTTTCACGATATCTGGCACATCGTATAGACTTATCTAGATAACCTTCCCACTCATTTGGCTAAGCGCCCAGACCACCCATCACATCTCCGCGAGATTTTTCTCCGCTGTCGACACTACAATATCCGACTTAACCCGCATAAATGTGTCTTCTGCGTAGAATCTAGCCGACTTCTTGAGTTTATCGTCTCCCGAGAGGGCATCTGCTTGGATCCCCTTAAAGTTGAAGCCATTTTGAATCTTCCTCCCCCTGCTTCTTTGCGGCAACTGCAGAGTTTGCAGGGTAAAGCAAACTTCTTGCGACGATTTATCCCGAATTATGCCGAAGTGGCAAAAGGTTTCACGCGGTTACTCAAGCGCGACACCCCATTTAGATGGGATGCCATAGCTGAGGAGTCTTTTACACATCTTAAAACTCTTCTAGTTTCTTCCCCTTTATTGCAACCTCTGAATTATCATCACGATTACACGTTGTATTTGGCCACTGCTGATACTACCATCGGTATGGTTCTGGTTCAGGATGATGACGATGGCATCGAACATGTTATCTACTACCTTAGTCACAACTTGTTAGATACGGAAACTCGATATGCTTATGTCGAGAAGTTGGCCCTCACTGTTGTTTGCGCTGTTCAACGTTTCCGTCACTACATCTTGTTGCGTACTACGACAGTGATCTCCGATTGCATCCCCATGACCTATATTCTGTCACGCCAGTTGCTGGGGGGGAAATACTCGAAGTGGATAGTCATCCTCCAAGAGTTTGACTTGGAATTCACTGCTGCCAAGTCTAAGAAATCACTTGTCTTAGCCGAGCTGTTGTGTTCTTTGCCAACCCCTGCTGCCTCCTCTCAGTTAGAGGATTCCATTCCAAACGAAACTCTCTTCCTCATCAGCACCCTCGATCCTTGGTACGGGGATATTATTGTATACTTGCAGACATCCTCCTTCCGTCCCAAGACCTCTAAGGATGCTCGTCGATGGATCCGACATCAAGCCCAACCATATCGCATCGTCGGGGACACCCTGTACCGTCTCGGTGTTGATTCTGTTCTTCGCTGATGGTTGACTTTCGAAGAAGCAGATAGAGTTCTGAATGACTGCCACTCTGGTGCTTGTGGTGGTCACATGTCTCGATATGCTACCGCACAGAAAATCCTTCGTGTCGGCTATTTCTAGCCCTCCATTTTCAAGGATTGCATTCTTGTTGTCCGTTCATGTCATGAGTACCAGATTTACCAACGGAAGATGCGTGCACCCCCTGCTTCGCTACACCCCGTTGTAAATGTTAGCCCCTTTGCCAAATGGGGCATCGATTATGTGACCTGTAACCCTCACTCGGCCGGGGGGCATGGGTACATCATCGTTGTTGTTGATTATTTCATGAAATGGGCCAAGGCGATGCCTACATTGTCAGAAGATGGTCACACCGCGGTGCATTTTTTGTTCAATCATGTTATTTCGTGGTTCGGAGTACCCCAAGCTATCATCACTGATCACGGAAAACATTTTCGTAATCACATGATGACCGAGTTAACAACCTATTTGGGCCTTAGGCATAATAGTTCGACCCCGTACTATCCTCAGGCAAACGGCTAAGTGGAAGCCGTGAACAAGGTTTTGGTCATGCTGGTTCAAAGAATTGTTGGCATGCATAAGTCCAATTGGCATCTGATGTTGTTCTCCTCTTTGTGGGCCTATTGTACCTCCGTGAAGGATGCCATCGGTTTCACTCCTTTTTAGTTAGTTTACGGACTGGAGGCAACCCTTCCTATTGAGTGTGAGATTCCTTCATTAAAGATAGCCATCGAGTTGCTCCCTGATACTACTCCAATAGAAGAGCGTCTTCTTTACTTAGAACGGCTGGATGAGACTCGCCGTCTAGCCTCCCTAGCTATTGAAGCTCAGAAGAAGCAAGTGAAAACTCACTTCGATAATACTGTTAACCCCCACTCTTTCATTGAGGGAGACCTAGTACTGCTCCATGATCAAGCTAACAACAAGCTGGGGGCAGGAAAACTCCTACATTGTGAAAATAGTTTTACAAAAATGTGCCTACGAGCTTATAGATTATGAAGGTAATCCCCTGGATAGCCCCCGAAATGGGCTTTATCTCAAAAAATATTATGCATGAGTCCAGGCACTCTCTCTTTTTGTACATACGTATGCTTTCAGCAGTGTGTTGTGTGTGCATTTTTGTTTTAGTTTTTATTTTGGTATGTCAGCATGATTGCCACTTACTGTGTCTTTTGCTTCTTGAACAGATGTCTGGATCGCCTTATGTTGGTTTCGCTGATGGTGCTTCCCGCAGTACTCGCAGCTTGTCATCTGCGACATGGGTGATCTACGATCCTCATGGTGAGTTAGTAGATATTCAAGGAGTTTGTCTGGGTTGTACAACGAACAATGTTGTTGAATATAGTGTTGTGATTGAAATATTAGCTGAGGCAATTAACCTCTACGTTCACACATTGGTTGTAAACTTGGATCCTCAACTTGTAGTCCACCAACTCAACGGGCGTTATTCCATCAAAGATCATCAGATTTTAAGGTTGTATTTACGTGTTAAGTTATTAGAAATGGATTTTGATTTCAATACTTATCAACATATTCCAAGATGACTTAATACGTTAACCGATGCATTAGCTAATTATGTATTGGACAGGCATTTGCATAACATGTGAATCAACATAATACAAGAAGCATAAAGTACAATAGACCATAAAACATATGTATATATATATATATATATGTGTGTGTGTGTGTGTGTCCAAAATGTTTGCACCCCGTGCATCATCAAAAAATAAGTGTACATGTCTAGATAGGGCATGTGTTCTCTGTACATCTGAGACACATGGCTCTCAAAAATCACCAGTAGGGAATAAAGACCTAGATATCTATTATGGTGGGTTGTGCTCCCTATAAGCCACAGCCGCTCGTGCCACCTGCCTCAAAAGGCGGTGCATCCTAGGTTCTACTCCCACTGTATGGATCTGAGACACTATGGGGACCTCCTCTATCCCCTGGTAATTTTGGATCCCTATCAGCAAGCCCTCAAGGTTCCGTATGACGGTCTCCATCGTATCATCTCTCAGAGGAGCCACGACTAGAGCTCTAATACCCTGTGCATCCCTCCGCGCCTCCGAGGCCAGGCCGAGGGGTCTCGCCGGTCCTACATCTGCATACCATAGCATTTGTCATTAGGACATGTACATGAAAAAATCAAAAACATCATAAAAATAAAAAATCAAAAAATGAGATCAAGTGTCTTACCACCGTCATCCCACTGCTCTCTAGCAGGCAGTGGTATGTCTGGGTCTCCGTGGAAGTCTACGTCGACATATGGCCAGTCCTCCACAAAATAGTCTGCCTCTCCAACCACTCTCGGAAGTATACTCCCCATGCCACTGGTTGACCGCCACCTCCTCATGGAATGACTTGGCCCCATCGTGTGGCCCTCGTCTCTCGAGGGCCTCTAGGTGGGTCCACGACCATATCCTGCAGCTGCAATGCCGGTACCCGCTCTAGCATGAGCGGGAGTAAAATCGACCCATAGCCAAACTGCTTCAACTCACCTCGACGGGAGTTGGTTAACTGTCTTTTCATACTTGTTGTTACTGTCGCTGCCCAGTTGAATATGGTAGGATTCAAGCATTCGAGAGCCAATCGGAGATGGGCCTTCGAAGCCTCGTGATTGGCCAAGGAGCCTGCTGCCCGAGTCACCATGAAGAGTATAGTTCGAAGGACGATGTCCTCCACCGTAGGAATTGCTACCTTCCCACTCCACGTCTTGCATGCCTGTGGGCACACCTGGGCCATCAGCATGTCTAGAGTATCACCACCGAGTCGCTGCCCCTCCAGAATAGGCATCTCACCTCAACGTGATAACCCGGTCAAAAAATAGATATCTGTGTAGTCAAACTCGATGTCTCGGCCTCGGATCACAAATTTCCCATCAGTGGGATTCCAGGCTCTGATCAAGAATTCAAGAAGGTCAGGTTGTGCTCGCAGGCGCGGAGTTAGGAAGAATTTAAGCAACCCACACCCCCGCATTGAATTTCGGCACCCAGCATCGGCAAAAGCCACTATATCCTCGTTATCATGAGCGTATTCCTACCAAACGAACGCCATGATACCCTACATGATCAAAAAATTTCATTAGGGCCCTGTTCATAAAATTTCACACATTCATTTGTCAAAAAACTTGTTGCGCGGCGTCAGCACGACTGTTTTTAAAACAGTCGCACTGACAATGGCGCCCTTTGATAATTTTTACCGGGTCAGCGCGGAAGTACATCACTCTTCTGCGCTGATTCGGGAGTGGTCTGTGGAAGTTTTTTCGATCAGCACGAACCCGATAGGGAAATCCGCGCTGACCGAGAGCGGAATGAGTTTCAAAAAATCCGCCAAAACTGCTACTTCCCACCATTAAAATGCAGCAAAAAGACTTCAAAATGGAGCGTAAGGGAAGATGAAACTACCTGGTACAGACTGCAGGATCTTTGATGCATGTACAAGGTGGAATTTGGCTCGTCAACCTCACAGCTCCAAGTCGTTGTCCAAAGCTCCAAATGATAACAATGGTAAAAAATTTGATTTACCCTCCTATTTATGGTAAATTTTGAAAATTAAATATTATTTTTCATCAATATGGGTTTTTTATGATGGTTTTTACCATATTCTTGGTTCCAATATAGTTTTACTATGTTTTTATGCATGTTGTCTATATTATTTCGAACAGGTTTACGCGTGCGGTGTTCCTTGTGTAGATTCTCATGCTGGGGGAATTACGACGGTTCTATACACACTTGGTTCCAAAATGTCGGCTTTAAGCCCTTTTTCGACATGAAATAAGAAAATATAGCCGAGTCTCCCTCTCGACTCGTTAAAAGAAACGAGAGGCGATCGCCTTTAAAGCTCTTTTTTCGACCATTTAAACTTAAAAATATTGTCGGGTTTTTGTCGTTTCAAACTCGTTAATGGTCACGAAGCGACGTGGTTTTGATCGCTTTTTTACTTTTTCAGATCAAAATCACTATTTATGAAAAGTAATCCTCGGTCGTAATGATCAGGCGGTTCTTTCGAGCATAGTTTTATACTTTTTCGGGCTCGAGAGACACAACTTCATGAAAAAGGACACCCCTGGAGTTTCCTTTTCGCTGTCTTTTCAAACTCTCTAAATATGAAAAGACGTCGAGTTTTCCCTTTGTCAGACTTAAAACTTTAATGACATCGGGTTCCGTCGTGATGACGCCTCTCAAGTATATGCTATCCCCATCACGCTTGTCATCCAAAAATAACAGAGGTACTCGCCAGAAATGGTGGGGGAATAAAGGAACCGTAATCATCGTCGTGTCGACAGTACGTCGCTCTTGAACATGGCACTTGTCTGCATTCGTGTCTGGGTGGGGACATCTCATCTTGTTTCACACTTGCTTCCGTGGGTTTGGGTTATCCTATTTGACCATTCATCTGCTCATGGTCACCATGACCCCTGATCATTTGGCGTCAAAAACTGCCAAGTCCGTTGTTATGTCGCCAATATGTTCAAGAGAAGTTGACCTCTGCAGAATACTCAACCTCCCTCTAATACCTCACACAAAACATTTTATCCCTCTCTGTCTCGTGTCGATGATGTGGGAAACATTATGGCCCACCTTCGATCAAGGTCACTTCCTATCGACTTCAGCTCATTATCCAGAAGTTGACCTAGAGACTCCCTTCAGGTGCCTTAGAGCCTGCATGCCTCAATGGCAGGTTCTTCGTGTTCGACACGAGGTTTTCATCATTGGCCTCCGATCGAATGATTCTATAGGTGTTCGACACCGGCTCACTGATTCGCACGCCGTGGATTGTACCTATAGTACCTTGAGGACCATTGTCATTATTGGTGGTACCTCTCGCGTCTGTTAACATTTTTCATCATTGACTGGTAATCAAACGATGTTCTCGCATGTTCGACTTCGACTCCTACATTCGCATGCTTGAACTTGTACTTTGTTCAGGTTGCGTTGGAGCGCAAGACCCTAGATTTTGTATGTTGGGATCCAGGCTACATTTTGTGATTATTATAATCACTACATGACTCATTCATTGGATGGCTACGACCATGTCTGAGTCCATTCGTTGATCCTCATTGGATGGCTGCGTCCATACCTGGGATCCAGATTTTTATGTACTCTGTTATGGATGGTTGCACCCATACCATGTACATCATGTATTTGACATATCAACTGTACTACGTGCAGGTTCTTCCTAGTGGTGTTCTAGTTCAGCCAGTTTCGTAAAGCATTTCACCCCTCCCACTCTCTCGAACTTCATGCTTTAGGGGGCATCTGTTACACAGTAATTTGTCACTGTCTCCCTGTCAGTCTTCCTGCTATGTCATGGGGCCAAATTAATCATGCTTATGCTCTTTAATGTTTCCAAATGACCCATTTTGCCAAAGTCCTTCTATCATCGCGATTGTTGTAAAAATAAACGCCCTGATGAGCGCTCCAAAATAGACCTAATGCACTGCCAGCGTGGAAGCACACGTGATTCCTGCGCTGGTTGAATTTCATGTGACATCGCGTCCGTTACTTATATCTAATCACGCTGATATGACTTTCTTTGTTATTCAGCAGGGATGTCAGCACTTCAGTTCAGTTATTCACCCACGATGATCCAGTCTGGGCGAGTTTGTTCTAACAGTCGGCCTTCCAGATGCCTTCAAACCTGGTTGTTGGCCTTGTAAATGTCGCCCTTTCTTCTCTGGCATGTCTGTTTTGTCATTTGAGCCACCTTTCTTGGAGATAAGCTCATCCTCCCACCATTCATGGAGACTCCTTCTCCTGTTTAAGCCTCCACCATTGCCATAAGTTGCTAGTTTTGGAATTCAATGTGTTTAGAGTATTGCTGATAGTGTGTGAGCTTGATAGGCAGCTGGTGTGATAAGTGTGGGATCGCTAGAGTGCTTAAGGAAGGTTGTGAAGTTTTTCCATCTTGTGTAAACTTGTGTGAGAGAGAGTTTTGTCTTGGGATATCTACCTTCAAGGGTGAATGCTTGAGGGACTTGCTGGCTGGACCCAACCAAAGGAGGATCTGACATCAAAACTTGGTTGTATTCTCTTTTGTTTTATCAATAATAATAGATGACTATCATTATGGTTCCATTCATGTGTCTTTATTATGATGTTTGATTTGTATCCTTTCTGACCGATACATAGTTGCATTTCCCGGATTTTATGCTTGTATTTGCCTTGTTCTTTGCATGTGCAGGTGTCTGTTCACGGAGACCGTGAGGATTGCGACTAGCTGAAGCGAAAGAATGGAAGCGACGACCCTTCTACGAATATAAGCGTTGGATTCGAGGTAGGCTCTTATCTTGGCCTTTATTTTGCAATTAGGAACCTGCGTGTTAGCGTTGTTTGATTGTTGCTAGACATCAGTTAGGCTAGTGGGATCACCTTTTTCCGCAGAGGGGATTTACCTACACAACACTTGGCACATTGCCTCTTTAAGATGTTCCAAGGCCTTTGTTGCTTCTGGAGTCCATGAAAATGCATCTTTCTTCAATAATGTTATTAGAGGTGCTGCTATTCTCCCATAATTCTTAACAAACTTGCGATAATACCCTAAAAACCCGAGAAATCCTCATAGATGCTTTATGGATGTGGGGATTTTCCATTCCTTAATGGCTTTAATTTTGCTAGGGTCTACCTTAACACCTTCATGAGATACAATATGACCCAGATATTCCA
>APFE031565588.1:0-12026 GCA_000404065.3 Pinus taeda
TATATCAATAATTAACGTTAATACAAATTTTATGCCATAATTAGCATTATTGTGATAAAATCCGAATTTGGTATTATATCAGTAATTAACGTTAATACAAATTTTATGCCATAAATATAGCATAATATATATAGTAATTATAGTAATTCTAGTTATTATAACCTAAATTATAATTACTATAATTACTCACAATTACTTCTAAGGTCTAGTAAGATGGTAAAATAATCTTTTTTTCAACCAATTTCATAATTGTTTCGAATTGTCTTAAACCTTCCTCATATTGCAGATTCATCAAATCAATCAATAATTCTAGGCATACACACAGTCAAATCATTGTCAAACTTGCCATTTAAAAATATTAAAACGTTCTTAGCTGCATATTCTCTTAGGTTAAACACAAAAATCACATTGATAGTAATCTGATCTCTTGCAGTGAAAAAAATCTTCTATGGTTTTCCCTCGTCCCCAACAAAACACACAATACCCACAACCTTGGCCTTACTGCCGTGTTGTGCAGCAATTTTATTGTATTTCCAAAAACTTTTTAGTTTTCCACTGTAACCAGCTGTAACTTTTTAGTTTTTACACAACTTCTACGTTTGTAAATAGATTTTTAACTAAAACACTGAGCAATGCCTTCTACATAAAGAAGAGTTAGTTTTGCACAACTCCAGAATACATTAGAAAGTAAAAAAAACTATTAAAACAACCAGTTTAGCATAGATCCACATAGCCTTTGGACTTAGCTATTGACATAGCCTTGGAGACTCAGCCCTTTTATAGCAGTCCCAATCCTAGGGCAGCCGAAATTTGGCTGTCAATTGACAGCTAAATTTCAGCCCCAATCCTAGGGCAGCCGACACTTGGCTGTCCAGATTTTTGACAGCCAAATTTCGGGTGTCAAGAAATTTATTACTGCTATTATTTTAATCAATTATAATCGGTCCATTAACAATTATAATTGATTAACATTATTCTATATGTATTTGTATCCAAATCCTTATTTAAATACGTTTAATGCCATAACTTAATTAATCACATTATTTGGCATATTTAATCATTACATAAACGTAATCTCGCTGACAGTATTATTTGATATCATAATCATAATGCACGCATGTCCAACCTAATTATTGTAATTAAACATCTCTAAATCCAACATCTTGCCGTTGTTTGTCCTCTGTGTATGTTTGTCTTTTTGCTATGCTGTGTAATGTACGGGTATATTTTTGCTATGCTGTGTAATGTACGGGTATATGTTTGTGTGTTTGTATATCTATATGTTTATGTGTGTCTCTGTGTCGGTGTTTCTTGTGTTATGTTTGTGCACAGTGAGAGAGAGATAAGCAGAAAAGTGGAAATGAAGGAGAGGAATCTATCTCCGTATGCTTGGATAAGCGGAGACATGGAAAGGAAGGAAGGGTTCTTTGATTTGGTAGGAGGATCGTGGATTGTTCTCAGGGTTTGAACCTGCCTACCATCCACAACGTCCATCAAAATCTCTGCAGTATGTTTTCCATATAAATAACTATTTGTTTGTCAAGTAGAGGGTCGTAGATGAATAAGTAAATGTAAATGGCATTAGAATGTTTTTTTTTTATTTGGTTTTATCTCGAATTTAATATGATATGAAATCAATGTTCTCAGGATTCGAAATGTCCAAATCACCTACTCCGAACATAGAGATAAAGCATCTATCTGAAGCTTCCCCATCAAATATGCGGTATGGGTTCTCTTCATAACGTTTTTTTTTCACCCATGGATCTGCTAAATCTATTTCTTTCCTTCTATTCCCTTTTTTTTCACCCATGGATCCGCTAAATCTATTTCTTTCCTTCTATTCCCTTTTTCACTGAGCTGTGCAATATTCGCTATTCCTCCATCGATTATAGCGATTTTTTTATGTTAATTAATTTTGGCAGGAGCAAACGGAATGGTTACCAGTGCGTGGGTATATCAAACATGGCCGAAGAAAAAGAGAAGAATCCAACTCAGGCGTTTCTTCACGATGAACAAGTAGGTTTCTTTGTCTTTTTTCCTAAAGTAATTAATTCCGGCTAGGTTATAAATGAATAATCAATCCAGAATTGGTAGATTAGATTACAGTGTTTGATGGTTTGTAAGAGCCTTCATAATTTCCCTTCTCCTCGGAAAGAAAATACATATCACAAAAGCTGTCACGCAATAAGGTTTCATCTAAATTTGGTTTTATATGAGATGTATCTCGTCAGAGTTAGAACTTGCCCAAATTGCCAATGCAGGATGCATAGGTTTGGCATTTTACCTGAGGTTTGCAACTAATTAGAGTTTTCAGTGCCCTCAAAATCTGCCATATGTTTAGTCCTTATAATTTTCTTATGTTTAGTCTTTATGAATTTTCTTTTTCACTCATCGATCTGCTGGATCTATTTTTAATCGCTGGATTTTTTTTATTTATTTATTAGGTATGATGCAATATTTGTGATTCTTTCATTGTCAGATATATTTTTCATAATAAATTTTGGACGGCAAAAAGGAGTGGTTACTAGTCTGCATACTTAATATGGCAGAATAAGAAGAAAAAAACTGCCTAAATTCAACTTTTAAATGAACATGCATGTTTTTTTTTTAATCTTTTTGTAAAACAACTAACGTCGAATAGCAAACTTAATATGCCGGAATGAAAGGAGAAAAACCGCCTAAGTTCAACTTTTAAATAAACATGGAGGATTTTTTAATTTTCTTTTTTAAAATAACTCAAGTTGAATAGGATAGAAATGTAGGTATCTTTGTCTTTATATTTTATCAGATAATTGACATGCGATAATATAGAAGTAAATAAATAATGTTTAAATTATATTGATTATGTGTAACAACTTTATAGCTTCTTACATTCAGATTGCCCCCCAATTGAACCTATGGGTTAATTTCGAAAGAAGGATTAGATCCACGAGGTCCAGTATCTTAGATAAACAAGAAGACCCATATGACTCTCGTGACACTCTCAACCCGTGTTAAGGACTGGCTTACATCAATACTTGCAGGACAATCTCTCAGTAATTAGGAATTATAAAGTGTTTTAGGATCACCGTAGCAATGAAAGCACGTCTTCGTACGGAAAGAATTGATCTCATGAGAGTACAATACTGTTTGGTGTAGCATAATATCAAAGTAGCTAATCATAATACAGTTGAGCAATGGGATGGATACAGAATACGATATAATGTGACAATTTAATAGATTTGATTAATTAATAGTAAAAATAAATAATTTAAGATAATATTTTCCTGGGTTTAATTTGATTAATTAATAGTAAAAAATAAATAATTTAAGATAATATTTTCTTAGGTTTAATTTAAATTTAATTGTATGTTTTGAAATATTAAAATATTCTTGAATTTATGAATTATTATTATTATTTTTATGTCGCTTTTATATGAGAGTTAGTAATTATTACGCCGTAAGGCGTTTCCCTTTGAAATCAACTTTCCTCTTGGGTTACGTGTACATTTCTGAGCCTTTGATTTAAGTGTTAGACGATGAAAATAATCTCATCCATCCAATTAATTACACTGGTATACGATGAGACTCGCAGATAGACCGTTGCTTGGCCACCTGCGTCTGGATTTCACACTGCGCCAGATTCCCAATGCCTGTATTTCTCGTAAAGAATTATTGCAGATTTGTATGGACTCCATGGGTGAGGAACGCTTTCTTGTTTATCTAATTCACGGGCCTTTAAATCGAAGCCTCTGTTTGTCTACCCGGGTGTTCGACCCCCTAATCTGCGGCTTCGACTAACCAGTAATATTTGTTGGAATTGATGAATGCAGTGGTGAAGAAGAGATCATTGAATGGAAAAAAATCAAGACCCCGACTGAGGTCCGTGATCTGTTACTTAAACCATGCGTAGATTGAATATTTTTCAATTAAATTTTGGCGTCTCAAATGTCTAGATAGGATATCTCTATTAGCATTGCTAGACACTTAATTTGGATGTACATTGAAAATGCCTTGATTTATTTATAAAAATTGCAGATCCATCGGAAACCCAGGAACTCTTGGAAAAGCTTGTTGTATTAAAGCTTAATGGCGGTTTGGGAATAACCATTGGCTTTACCGACCCCAAGTAAGTTTTTGTAGCCATCATTTATTCCATACTATCTTCAATACCCAAATTCATCAATATGGGTTCTTTGTTACGATCTTTCTTGCCTCTTATTCACTGTTACCAGTAATATATAAGGCAGGTCCACCAATATAGACGCATAATTTGTAATGTTTTCCACACATATAGGCCTCTAACTAATATAGTTAATAGCAGTATAAAATTTTAAACAGAACTGTTATATATAAAGTGAAAGTTCAATTAAGATTTCCATGGCACATAGTAGAGTAGGTCTAGAATTTACGTTGGAGGCTGTTTATCCCACCGGCTGTGGGTATTGCAGTCATTTGACTGAAGGGGGGACTGAGCTTCCGCATTGTTGAATTTATCTTCTTTGATGTCTTTGTGCATTATGTCCGAAATCAGATACTTTGCACAGAACTTGAAGAAGTTCCTGTCAATACCATCTAAATATCAACTAGCTCAACCAGTCTAGAGCCTATGCTTGATAGACTTTTTGCCAAAATCTAATCCAGGTTATAAAATCTATGCTCCATATTACCTGGCTTGCTTGAAGTTCCTCTGCATGCAAACCTGATTGGATTAGAATTTAGAAGTTATACCTCCTTCCTTAGTAGTCCCTCAGGTTCCATGAGTTTGTTGAACCATTGTCTTGTATCAAAAAGGATTAGGGACGGATATATGCTCTCTTATTGACAACGGTCAACAGAGCTATTGTCCATTTTTCTTGGCCTTCTAGGTTTTCCCATTTTACTATATTCTGACATTATGACACACACCAGAATGGAAGATGAGTTCTGCCCACATACAGGTGCATGTTGTATAGAGTGTTGATTATCTTTGCCCTCCCTCCATATTCATTGGGCTTCTTTCTGGAATCTGGGCTACGGCCTTCATTACAATCCCTGTTTCATCATACCTTGGAGATCGATCCACATGAGTTGGAGGCAATGAACAATCTCTATTCATCTCCTATCTTCATTTATTGAAGAATGATCACTGATTCACTACCTCCGATCCTATTCCAAATATTTAAGATCATGTACCAAGTTCTTTTCTAATGGTCTCAATATTCAAAACTTGATTGCCTATTGTAGTTGATCCTGTCCTGTTTGCCAGCCAATTGGCAACTTGATTGACAGATCATCTAATGTGGTTGAAGTAGATTGCTTCAAGATTTCCCACCCCTCCTTTATCTATTCTATCTTGTTCTGCAATTCTCATTAGGGATCTGTATTTTTCTTGTTTAAGTCAATGATCAGAATTTTTACACTGAGAGAAACGAGGAGCCCTATAGCATGCTCGGGGGTGTTCTCTACTTTTGCATAACAACTAAAAAAGGGCCGACCTAATAAAGGTTGACTTTATACATACCTTAGTGCTGAGAGGTTTGCACCTTTAGTATTTTATTTTTTTTCAGAGTTTAATAGATTTGAGATTAAAATGGATTTATGTTAGTTGAATCCCGTTTCATTTCAACTTAATTGTAAACTCAATTATAATGTCCTAGTTTTACAGCTTTGGAAATATTGAGTATATGTTTAAATACTCAATATTTAAGCAGTGTAAGGTATAATGATTTGAATATTTATATTCCAGAATACCACTATATATATATATTATTTTGAAGATTAATGAAATAACCAGGACTGCTGAGATACTCTTCATGTAAATTTTCTGTTCTGAGCCTAAAACCCTATGAAAGATTATAGTCTATTTTGGTCGCTGCATGCACAAAACAAACATAATTATTAAAACATTCTAATAAAAAAACCTCGTGAATATTTCTCTCTTCAATTTTAAAATCTCAGAACAACAATCTCAACTTTTTGTGGTTTAAACTAAGTAGTTGGGTCAGAACAACATCTGCCAGAGTTCATGACAGACAATGCTTTCATTATTTCATTCAATGATCAGTCTAGGCAACTTACACATCAGCTTTTTAGTTGCTTGTTACACCTTAGATTTCTAGACATTACATTGTAGTGAAAATAGAAGCAACCCAAACTGGCCCACAACATCTACATAGGTGTTTATATTGTGCAGTTATGTTTGTTGCTTGCCTCTGTTAGAGTCACCAATAATCCTTACAGGAACAAAATCCATTTCTGAAATAATGGAAACGGTTTGCATCCCTCACAATAATTTCTCGTCTTACAATTTTGGAAATGAATTTGGTAGCATTATGGCAGTCACCACACATACGAAGGTTTTTGGTGATCCTTATAGCATTGCTAGGGCTTGTGTTGATAAGCCCAAATGCAATGGCTAACTTCTCACTGTGACTGCTGAGCATTTGTCCCTTCACCTCCTCTTCCACATCATGCAGCACAAAGTCAGTGTTGGGTATGTACCCTCCCTCTTTCATCTGCCCAACCAAGGTCTCCAAAGTTCCATAAACATTCTCAGATTGAGGGTGTGATCTGTCTCCAACAAAGAATGCATGAACTCTCTTATTTACCAGAATCGAACTGCATCCTGGTGTTTTTCTCAGCCCCAGTTCTTTCATCATCGTCCTTACCTTCGCTACATCATTCCATCTCCCAGATGCAGCATAGATATTCGAAAGTAGAACATAATAGCCAACATTTTTAGGGTCTAATTCAAAAAGACGTTCAGCCACATATTGGTATAAGGTATAATGATTTGAATATTTATATTCCAGAATACCACTATATATATATTATTTTGAAGATTAATGAAATAACCAGGACTGCTGAGATACTCTTCATGTAAATTTTCTGTTCTGAGCCTAAAACCCTATGAAAGATTATAGTCTATTTTGGTCGCTGCATGCACAAAACAAACATAATTATTAAAACATTCTAATAAAAAAACCTCGTGAATATTTCTCTCTTCAATTTTAAAATCTCAGAACAACAATCTCAACTTTTTGTGGTTTAAACTAAGTAGTTGGGTCAGAACAACATCTGCCAGAGTTCATGACAGACAATGCTTTCATTATTTCATTCAATGATCAGTCTAGGCAACTTACACATCAACTTTTTAGTTGCTTGTTACACCTTAGATTTCTAGACATTACATTGTAGTGAAAATAGAAGCAACCCAAACTGGCCCACAACATCTACATAGGTGTTTATATTGTGCAGTTATGTTTATTGCTTGTCTCTGTTAGAGTCGCCAATAATCCTTACAGGAACAAAATCCATTTCTGAAATAATGGAAATGGTTTGCATCCCTCACAATAATTTCTCGTCTTACAATTTTGGAAATGAATTTGGTAGCATTATGGCAGTCACCACACATACGAAGGTTTTTGGTGATCCTTATAGCAGTGCTAGGGCTTGTGTTGATAAGCCCAAATGCAATGGCTAACTTCTCACTGTGACTATTGAGCATTTGTCCCTTCACCTCCTCTTCCACATCATGCAGCACAAATTCAGTGTTGGGTATGTACCCTGCCTCTTTCATCTGCCCAACCAAGGTCTCCAAAGTTCCATAAACATTCTCAGATTGAGGGTGTGATCTGTCTCCAACAAAGAATGCATGAACTGTCTTATTTACCAGAATCGAACTGCATCCTAGTGTTTTTCTCAGCCCCAGTTCTTTCATCATCGTCCTTACCTTCGCTACATCATTCCATCTCCCAGATGCAGCATAGATATTCGAAAGTAGAACATAATAGCCAACATTTTTAGGGTCTAATTCAAAAAGACGTTCAGCCACATATTGGGCCAGCTTTATGTTGCGGTGAACTCTGCAGGCACCAAGCAAGGCCCCCCACACACTAATGTTGGGTTTTAATGGCATTCTTTCAATTATTTCTTGTGCTTCACTTAGACGTCCAGCACGGCCAAGAAGATCAATCATGCATGCAAAATGGTCCACACTAGGCGTGATGCAATAATCTTGAATCATAGAATCAAAGTATCGCATACCTTCATCCACCAGACCTGCATCACTGCATGCAGATAAAACTGATTGGAAGGTGATATGGTCTGGCCTTATACCTATATTTATCATTTTGGAAAATAGATGCAGGGCTTCTTCACAATGCCCGTGCATCCCATACCCAGCAATCATTGCACTCCAAGGAATCACATCTCTCTTTGATATCTTGTCAAATGCTCTCTGTGCAAAATCTATATTCCCACATTTGGCATACATGTCTATAAGGGCAGTACCCACAATAACATCTGAATCAAACCCATTTCTAATTATGAAACCATTGATTGAATTACCTCGTTGCAGAGATGCCAAATGTGAGCATGCAGTGAGCAAACCCACAGTGGTGACTGAGTCAGGCTTCAAATCTGCCTCTTGCATATGGTAAAAGAATGTCAAGGCCTCATGGGCTTGTCCATTCTGGGCATATCCCGTAATCATTGCATTCCAGGAAGCTAAATCTCTTTCAAGCATCTTGTTAAATAATTGGTTTGTAATCTCCATGCTCCCACATTTAGCATACATGTCTACGGGGGCAGTGCTCACAACGACATCAAACTCAAATCCTCTTCTAATTATGCAACCATGGATGCACTTACCTTCCGGCAAAGCTTTCAAATGAGCACATGCAGGAAGCACACTCGCCATTGTGAAGGAGTTGGGCCGAAGCCCTTCTAGTTGCATTTTCTGAAATAATGATAAGGCTTCTTTGGCATGTCCACTTTGGGTATACCCTGTAATCATTGCACTCCATGATACTACATCACTTCTTAACATTTTGTCAAAAACTTGCTGAGCCATCTCCATGTTGCCACATTTAACATACATATCTATCAGAGAATTTCCCACAAAAACATCGACCTCCAAATGCATTCTAAGAATATAACCATGTATTGACATACCTTGCTGCAATGATGCCAAATGTGCACAAGCTTGAAGCACGATTGCCGCAATTAGACAATTTGGTGTCACGTTTTCTGCCACCATATTACGAAAGAGTATCAAGGCCTCGATGGCCAGCCCATTCTGAACATACCCAGATATCATTATGTTCCATGAAACCACATTCTTGTTTGAAATTTTGTCAAACCAGCGTTGTGCAAACTCTATACTCCCACATTTGGCATACATGTCCATAAGAAAATTCTCCACAGAAATGTCCGATTGAGGGCCTCTTTGTTTTATGTGAACATTTGAGGGTTTCTTCCACGCTCGTTTCAAGACCACGCAGAAACGACTCTTGAAAAAGAGGAATTTTGACATGGAACGATTTAGTACTCATTTTGATTATCAATCACCTTCCACGAAGGAGAGCCTTAGGGAATCCTACATAGTAAGCCATAAACCAGCATTTTTACATAGAACTTGGGGAGTCTGCAATTCTCAATGTGGATTTAGTTTTTCATTTATGTTTTTCAGGCCAAGTTTTATCCGAGTATCTTTTCTCAACTTCCTCTCTTCAGGTAAGAGGCTACATCACATCCTGTGATTTTATGCTCCGTAATTTCCTTTCTTTTAATGGCTTGTTTGCAGCGTTCAAACACTTGATTTAGACTTTCTATTTTTTAACCTCTTTTGAATGGTTTGTAAATATCTTTTATGATCTTCACTTATATTTTAATGATCTGATTCCTTTTTCAATGTAGTGGCTATTGACGGGTTTTGACTTTGGCTTTGGTTTTTCATATCAGATACTATATCAGGTATTCCAGTGATCTCAGTGATCTCAGACCTTCAAGATTCAGGGTTTCCAGTTTGACACGAGCATTTTTGTTGAGAAAATTAAGATGTTCAAGATATGAAAGATCTGTCAATGTGTTTAATTCTAAGCAAAATTCCATGCATAGTTTTTCTAGTGATCTCAGGCCTTCAGGATTCACGATTTCCTGTTTGATGCACCCATTTATGTTGAGATATTTAAGATGTTCAAGATTTGAAATGTCTGTCAATGTCTTTAATTCTAAGCAAGATTCTGGATTTGTGTTGATTTATATGTGCAGTGGCAATGTCTATCCGCTTGTGATTGCTGCACATCCATCAGAACCTAATCAGTTTGCCATTGGGTTGATTGGGCATTGTCTCAACACCAGCTTGTAGAAGTTCTTCCATGTTCACATTGTCAACATTGTTATGCCATCCATGTTTGAATAAAAATCACCTGATTCAGATGTAATTGTTAATTATGATTTAGTTGTAACTTGTTTCTTAAGACTAGATGCCCAGCGTGAAACTTAACAGATGCTTTGGTGGACATAATGCTCACTGCTTTCTCGAACTTGGGCCAAATCCAACACATCATCATATCCAAAGATTGGGCTAATTCTAGAGAGAGCACAGAGTCATCTAGAAAGTGGATTTTAAAACATCTTGTAGGCACCTGATAATGATCATTCCTTCGATTTGCACTTGAATCTAGCTAACCTAGAGCAATATCTGCGATGAAATGTTTTATTGGACAAAGAAAACCCTTTCTGATGGACCATTGCAGAATAACTTGATTGGTTAGGTTCTCAACGTTGTACCTCATTGCTTTTTTGACCTTAGGATACCAATCCATGTCATCATATCTGAACTAATATACCATTCTAATCTGTGTGCCAGTGGTTATACTATATTGTATAAGGCAGTTCTAGAAGATGGGCTAGACTTTTGCAGTAAGGCAACTTGGTGATGGTGGTTTGGAAAGGTACAAGGATTTTGAAGCAGAAGCTAAAGCAATCCGTAGGGTTAAACATCCCAAAATTGTTCGCCTCCGAGCTTTCTATTGGGGTATAGAGGAAAAACTGCTGGTTTATGACTACATTCCACATGGAAGCTTGGCAAATGCCTATTATGGTGGGTTCTCTTGTTCTCTAGAGACTATACAGAATGGATTTCCGCACTTTATGCCTTACGGTGTTTTCTTTGCAACATCTGGTGCAAATGCTAGTAATAATATATATTTTTTATTAATTTACTTTAAAATGAAATAAGACATTCAATGTGTTCCTTGTAATATAGATATAAACAAAATATCTAAAAAAAAGTAATTGCACAATGATACAGTCCAAGAAAACAAGTTCTCCACAAACCAATTAAGTCAAATTAAGTCTTTCAACTTTTTCGGCTTATTTTCTTATATGAAACATTTGTGCAGGGTTTCAACCAATTAACATTTCATTGAGTATGTATTTACAAATCAATGATTTTGGGATCAAATCCCACAAAGCAATTATATACCTACTCTTCAAATTCTTTCAAGCTTTTGAAAGTAAAACCAATGAATTATCAATATAAATTTATCATAATAAAAAACAATTAGAAAGCCTTTAGCCAGCGGAACATCTCTTCTAGAAAAATTCAACAATTCCAGTTTAATAATCCTATCGGCCTCTCTTTGTACCTTTTGGGACAATTGCTAATTAATACGAGTAACACGCAAATAAGGTATGATCGTTAAAAATAAAAAACAACAGAAAACTTATCTAGGTTGATAACAGTCTCCATGGCATTCCATAACCCCATTTTATCGGGAGAGTCTTGCCCACCCATCATCATTATCATTTCCCAAAAAGTGATAAATGATCTCAAAACCCTAATACGCGAATTTCTGTAACTATACAGTTATTGTCGGATCTGGAAACACGATACATAACCCAAAAAAAACATTCGCGGTTGATGACAACACACCATGGTTGTCGTCTAATTTCAAAAAATATGTTGCCCATTCATATCAACTTGGCCTTGGCCAGTACTAGTTTGATCACTTTATGTTATAATGCTATTGGTTTATTTGCATGCCTGGTTGCGTGATCCCACACCGTCTTTTTGCAGAAAACATAAATTGAGTGGTGTACTTCTCTCGAATCAGAAGGAAGGATACGAGCTCTTTGATTTGCTTTCCTGTGTTATGAATAGCCTCTAGGTTCAAACCCACCCAAACTACCTAAGAGTGTAGGTATCTATGCATTTGCAAGCAATTAGATTCAGAGGCTTCTACCAAATATGCTTTATATAACCTTTTTAACTTTAC
>APFE031565588.1:15570-26767 GCA_000404065.3 Pinus taeda
TAGGTGTATAAGTTGAACAAATGTTTCATTTCATATAGTTATTAAATCATTCTTAAAAAATCATTTTTTCACGAAATTTTCTCTCATTGTTTATGCAAATAAAATTAAGTGTATCAATGTGTAAAATTTAGGCAACGGTTCACTTAAAATATTTTAATTAAAATAATTTTTTATTTGCATAAACAACCTATTTTTTTTTGTCAAAAATGATTTTTTTTTAACAATTTAAAAACTAAATGAAATGAAATGAAATAGTTTAACTTATAGACCTATTTCTTTTAATTTTTATTTTTTAAAACTTTTTTGGATTACATATTTTTGCCAAAATTAATTTTAAAAGATAGAGAAATTTATGAATTGTTAGTATACATTTAAATTATATAACTTTTAAAATTAATTATTTAAGTTCAATATTTGTATGAGGAAAAATTGTGAGAGTGGAAATTGGGAAAAAAAAAATCCAATCTATTAAAATAATTAAATTAAAAAAAAAAAGACAAAAATAAATAAACTAAACTTTAAAAAAAATTATTCTAAAATATAAAAATTTTAAACGATAATATTATATAAATTTATAATCATATTAACTTAACAATAATTCTAATTAATTTAAAAGGTTTATATACACAAATCTTTATGTAATTAAAATGTATATAGCAACTTATAAAATTTTCCATCTTTCAATATTAATTTTGGCAATATATAAATTTATAATCATATTAACTTAACAATAATTCTAATTAATTTAAAAGGTTTATATACACAAATCTTTATGTAATTAAAATGTATATAGCAACTTATAAAATTTTCCATCTTTCAATATTAATTTTGGCAAAAGTATGTAATCTTAAAAAAAACTTTAAAAAGTACAAAATTAAATGAAATAGGTGTATAAGTTGAACAAATGTTTCATTTCATATAGTTATTAAATCATTCTTAAAAAAATCATTTTTTCACGAAATTTTCTCTCATTGTTTATGCAAATAAAATTGTCTACTGTGAAAATACCAATAAGGACATTAGGAGAATAATACAGTATTTGGAGGAAGAAGCAGCCCAGGCTCAATCAGGATCAGAGATGGAGGATTGGGAATACGTGCTACCTGATCCAGGTAATACAAGAGGACGCATGTCATTGTATAAACAGACCCTGCATGTATACTGGGTGATGAAAAGGCTGCTGGCAAAAGCCATGGAGCAATTTGCCATAGAAATGGCAGAATTATCTCAAGGAATTCCTAATCTGAGGAGAGAACTGAAAAACATCCAGATAACCATGATGATGCAAGACAAAAAATTGGATGAGATTCAGCAGCAAATAGAAAAGATTAGCATGGGTACAAAGGAAGAGGATGGACCGAAGAAAACCGACATGGGTATGATCGATGCAGTTATGTTAAGGTTAAAAGATAGTTTTTGTTAAAGTTAAAAGATAGTTTTGGTGCTTAGTTTGATTTTACGATGCAAAATAGGAACTGTAGTAGTTTTTATGAATGTTTAGCATACTTAGCATGGACAAGAAGAATCAGGATCTTTGGTTTTTGGATGGGTGTCAAGAACTTAAGGTGGCCAACAGACCCGGTTTCCCTTCGGGCGGATTGAGGCTACCATGGAAATGTAGTGGTTTCAATTCGAAGTAATATAAAAGAATGGTATCTCAACTTACAAAAAAAAAAAAAATTGTCAGCGCGAGTTCAGAATTAGTAAAGAGAAATAGTTGTCCTGACTAATGGTTTCACAACTAAGTTATAATAGATTTTCTTACCCTAAAAAAATAAAATAACTTTTTCTAAAGTTTAGACAATCCCATAAAATTTTTAACACTATTCAAATAAATCTTCATTATGTATTTTTAATAATTTAAAAAAAATTTAATAAACTTTAAAAGAAAATAAAAATAAAAATTCACATAAAATCACTAATTACATTTGTAATTATATTTAAAATTTACAAAATTTTAAATCTACACATCTCAATAATTTATATCTTAATTACATAATCGTTCGGAAATTAAGTTATAAATATTGATGTTACTTCTCAAGCGTGAGAGGGGAGAATCCCTATTTCCACTTCTATCACATATTATGAGCCTCTGACTTGCTGGGGCGATAGCGTAATATAACGGGCGCTGTTTTTTTTTCTCTGGTGGTCATCACGGCGCCCGTTATATTACGCTATCGCCCCAGCATGTCAGGGCTCATTAAATGTGTGATAGAGGTGGAAATAGGATTCTCCGTGAGAGGGCGATATACTTTATATAAAACGCAAACATGGAAACGGACTTGAAATATCTGATTCACGCGTGGAAAACAAAATATCTGAGTCACTCGTGGAAAATACGGATTCTAAATGCAGTTGTTTTTAGTGTTATTTTTTGGAGTTTTTTTCGGTGAGTTTTTTTGTCAAATTTTTTTTAAATCCGGCAGCAATTTATTGAAATTGCAAGTTTGATAGATAATTTCTTTACAATCAAAGCGTTTTAGTGATTTTTCAAGGTGCTGAATTCAAATATGCAGTTAAAAAACCATTTTAAATAATACAAATCAAAATGTAACCTCAATTTTTTCAGCCGCATTTGATCACTCGAATTTCCAAAAAATCACACTAGAGACAACTCCATTTTAAATATCTTATTATCAATTACTCCGTGACCTGGTTGAAGTATGGTTTCGTTTGAAGCACACAATGCACGTCAGTGCCGTACAGACTCCAGCTCATACTATGAACGGACGGCCAATCACTCTCCGTCCAGATTCGATGGCTCGATGTGGTAACACCACGTCTAGGAGTTAATGGCGGTGGGTTTTCTGTCACTGCAGTGTCTAGGAATTAGTGGCGTTGGGTATGATGACATTAGGATTTAGTAAATTTAAAGCAGGGACACTGTAGTCTGAAAAACAAAACAGGGATAGCATTAATTGTTTAAAATTTTATGTATGAGATTTAAACACATCAATATAACCCTATCCATTTTCATTTTTACAGTGCATTACTTTGCACAAGTCAAATTAGTTATGACTCCATGTGACCATTCCTAAATGTGCTTTGCTTCCAAAACCAAACTAATTAGGACTAAATGTGACACCATCCTAAAACTAAAGACCTAGACCTTCGACATGAAAAGATGGAGAAAATCAAAACTTCATTTTATGATTATTTTTTTCTACGCTTACCCGTCCCTCTTATCCCTTAACCAGATACACAATTGGAAACTCCTACCAAACTCCTCCCAATTCATTTATTGTTGGATTTGGAATACATGAGGACTACAAATATTTGTTAAATTTTCGTAGTCGTAAACAGTGATGACAGGGGAGGATCATTCTGGACTAATTTAAAAAACCCCTTATCATATCAACTTGGGTCTTGGTACTATTTATTTTGCCGCTCATGTCGGATGAGTTGTATGCCTTGATGCTGGATGCCTCTGTAGCTGATCAACATTTCTGTACGCCTTGATGCTGAATGCCTTCAACCCTTTTGTATGCACAGGCAAAACCTTGTTTCGTGGATCGTGTGTAGACCAACATCTATGTTCCAGGATTCATCTATGTTCCAGGATTATTAACGTGTTTGATAAAGTAAGTTTAAATTAGTGGAGTTTAAACATTTTACATTTGGTTTTCTCTAGATATATTTAATGACCCATTGTAATTTCGTCATAATTTGTTGGAATTATATATTTGTGTTGTTGAGTTTATATAATCCAAGTATCTTAGGGTTTTTTCACGATTTTTTTAGGGTGTTGAATTTATTTATGCATTCAATAGTATAATTTAAACAACCAAAAATTATGATTTCACCAACAATTGTATTGCCAAATTTTAATGAGAATTGCCAAAATATAAAATGTTCAAACTCTGCATTTAAAATTTGACGTTTAGTATCAATGATATTAATTATTTATTCTTATATATGAAATTGTCACAATCTAAAAATCAATGCCCAGGGACAAGAACACTTCAATATAACCGCACCAACCATATACATTTTTCATTCTTGCAATGGATCCCTACCGAAGGTGAAACTAGGCTAAGTTATGTTGGGTTCATCCTTATATAATTATCAAATTACAAGTTATATTCTAAAATTAGGCAGAGTTAGATGGGGCTTTAGTTGTAAAAGCAATGATCTCATCCTCAAACATTTTTGCCTCAAATAATAAGGGCAAGCTCACGGGTCATAGCCACACACTAGCTCATCACTTTTACAATGATGTAGTGATGGTGAAGTTGGCATAAATATTTGTTCTTAAAACATTGTTCTTACATCTTCAAACCTCTTTACCCAAATTAATAGTGGCAACCTTGGAACTTTTCTAAGCTTGTTTCGCACTATATATGTGTTGAGTGAAACCGTTCCTCAAGGGTTGAAGTGGCCACCAACTCATCACTTTAAAGTGACATGTTGGAGGAGTAGGTTTGGGCTTGTGTTGTAAAAGCATTGATTTCATGTTTGAACCTCTTCACTACACATAATAGGGGCAAGCTAAGCTTACCAATCTTCTCAACCCATTCTAGAGCTTGGGTAGGGGCAAGCTAAAGTTACGAAGCTTCTCAGCCCATTCCAGAGCTTGGGTTTGTTGAGTGACAAATTGTTCCTCAATGGTTGTAGGTAGCCATTAGCACACCACTTTTAAAGTAATAAAATTAGTGGAATTGGTAGGGTCCTTTGTTGTAAAGACATTGATATTACATTTGAAAATTTGGAACCATAATAATCAGTGCTAGCGCTAGCTTGTGGCTCTCCAAATCCCCTTCTAGAGAATGGATACCTTGAGTGGCACATCATTCCATTAAGGTTTGTAATCAACCGTCAACAAGTCACTTTTAAAGCAATGTGCTGGATGATCATTAGTAATTACTTGTGGTTTTTCATGTCAAAGACACTTGATTCCCATGAAATAAACCCAAAGTCATACCATATTCATTTTAACTTACACCTTGATTGGTTTCTTGGGAACTACTCTAATTCTTTGGTACTGCCACAACTAATAGGGGTTCTATGATGGTCCTCCCATACTTAATGTTGGCAGATTGCATAAAGCCATGGGCTAGTGAGAAGTTTGAAGAAGTTCCTTAATGAGATATGCTTATGTGGCTTTTGCATTAAATATCACTCTCTTCTTATGTTACACTAACTCTTGTATCCCTGTTGGTTGATCTCATTTATTTCCTGAACTCCTACTTGATGAGATACTTGCATAGACATGGTCTTTTCAAGCATGTTGATGGTTCGTCTTCCACAATTCATTGAGGACATTGCATGCCCTTTGGAGGGTCTTGGGGTCTTGAGATGACATGATGACGTGTTGAGATGCTTCACCTTTGATGAGAATAATGAGCCATCTCATGATGGCGTAGCACTTGATGATGATGATATACCCCTTGGAGAGGTCGTGGAGCCACTTGCCTTGATCATGTCATGCTCTTACTTAAGGATGATGCATTTATGATAGGATCTTGCACCTTTATGATGATACATCACTACACGTGAGCAAACCTAGCATGGATGATGATTTGGCACTTTCTTATGATCAGATGTGAGTTTTGAGTGAGACAATGTACCTTTTTGTGAAGAGACATGAATTTTGGAACATTATTACATTACTCTAGAGGAAACATCACCCTCATTTGCTCACTTTCCCCACATTTTTGATGTTTATGGAGCATTTATTGAGAACAAATTGATTATTGAACATTCTTTTTTCATTGTAGAGGCATATTTGGGGATCGCTATAGACCTATCAATCTTGTGATGGATTTTTATGTGTTTTTATGGCTTTTAGTGGATATTAACTCTGGTTTAGGATATTAACTGCTGGAGATATACTACCGCTTGTCTACTCTTATACTCTTATCTTAGTTATGGATGAATAACTAGGGCGACCTCTTGGAGAGATGATTTGTGGATGATTTTTCAATCTTTATGGATGATTCATAGCTAGGGTTTTTGGATGAGAAATGAATATATTAAGTGTTCTTTCTAAGTCTTGTGGATTTATTTGTTGAATGTGTTAAGTGCAAATGTGCTTATCTTGCGGTGAGGGTGAATTCAGTTTGTGTCATTCTTGGATAGATCCTATCCTTAAAACCCTAGGAAGATTTTTAGTGGAGAATATTCCCTTGTTTTTGTTTTGAAAGCTTATGAAAGTACTAGGAAGATATTCTAGGGTTAGTAGTGGATGACCCTAGTAGATCTCCTTAAATTTTTTCAATAGTCTATGGTTTCACTACATATGCCCAAAAAAATACAAGGTACTAGTCTCTTCCTATAACATTCAATCATTAAAATCAAATTTAAACTTTTATTGCCTAAGTGATTGTGGTAACACGTCCAGGTTATACTTTTCTTAGTCCCTTGTAAAATCCTTTGCACTAAGGTGCTAGATTTTGTGATAACACTTTCAAAAGCAGTCATACATGAACATGCAAAGTCAAATAAGGGGAGATATTATTTCTAACTAGAAATATTTATGCAACCTATAACAAAAATGGCATAACATGAAAGATTCAACTAGGAAAGAAAAATAGCAAGAATGCACCTCATCTAAAGTTCTTCATGTGACAAGTTTTCCTGTAACTTGAAACCAACGACAACATTAAACATAAATTAGCAAATAGAGGTAAGATGGAAAAACACACGAGTAGAAGCTTGAAAAACTCCCATAGCCATTAAGAAATATTTAATACAAGTCAAGCCAATAGAGTATTGTTTCCTCCAACCATCAGCAATCAATACCATAGGAGAGGCTTATATTATATAGAGTTGTAGCTCAAAACCTCCTCAAATAAAATAATAATATTCAAGTCCTAAATGTTATATTAATCATATAAAAAAAACAACAATATATTCTAACTATTTCTAATACAAGTCAAAAGCCTATATCAACACAATACGAAAATATATGGAAAATGTGGCGGGGATGCCACTTGTCTCTTTCACGTGAAAAACAACTCCCTCTTTTGTGCTAGTTTGACCATGTAATGCTCTCCATAATGTCACATGGATCATCCTCCAAGAGGGTGCCCTTTAAGATCACCTTTAAAAATGCGCTAAAATACTCCAAATCATGTGGGGGACATGTTGGCCCATTGTGATAAGGCTCAAAGAGTAGGTAGCCCCTAGGATAGAGTTCCTGTTACCACTAAATCTGGAAAGGGTCCTAGGAGGGGTTCCAAAGGGGCAACTACTAGATCAAGTGGCAACAAGGACCCACTGTCATCTCAGTTGATGTCCCCTACTCTTTACCGACTTTCACCAATGGGAGGAGTCACGGTATGAGGGAAATCACTGTGAATGGTAAGTCAACGATGGAATCGATAGTGATTTCAAGAACCCATTAACAGTAGAGACTCAAAATATGGGTTTGCTTGCTTCAGAAGCAAGGTGCGGGGTTCTCTAAGAAAGGCTCAAAGGAGGCATAGACCTAGGGATTAGAGATTTTGCTTGATAGGAAATGCCCTAGACCTAAGGCATTTCCTATCATGCTCTTACTTAAGTATGATGCATCTATGATAGGATCTTGCACCTTTATGATGATACATCACTACACTTGAGCAAACCTAGCATGGATGATGATTTGGCACTTTCTTATGATCAAACATGAGTTTTGAGTGAGACAATGTACCTTTTTGTGAAGAGACATGAATTTTGGAACATTATTACACTACTCTAGAGGAAACATCACCCTCATTTTCTCACTTTCCCCACCTTTTTTATGTTTATAGAGCATTTATTGAGAACAAATTGATGGTTGAACATTATTTTTTCATTGTAGAGGCATATTTGGGGATCGGTATAGACTCGTCAACCTTGTATCATGGATGTTTATGTGTTTTTATGGCTTTTAGTGGATATTATCTCTGCTTTAGGAATAGTGTTTGATTTCCTCATATAAATAGAGTAAGAACTCTTCTTATTTGGACCATTGCTACTATTGGAGATATACTACCGCTTGTCTACTCTTATACTCTTATCTTAGTCATGGATGAATGCCTAGGGCGACCTCTTGGAGAGATGATTTGTGGATGACTTTTCAATCTTTATGGATGATTCATAGCTAGGGTTTTTGGATGAGAAATGAATGTATTAAGTGTTCTTTCTAAGCCTTGTGGATTTATTTGTTGAATGTGTTAAGTGCAAATGTGCTTATCTTGCGATGAGGGTGAATTCAGTTTGTGTTATTCTTGGATAGATCCTATCCTTAAAACCCTAGGAAGATTTTTAGTGGAGAATATTCCCTTGTTTTTGTTTTGAAATCTTATGAAAGTACTAGGAAGATATTCTAGGGTTAGTAGTGGATGACCCTAGTAGATCTCCTTGAATTTTTTCAATTGTCTATGGTTTCACTCCATAAGCCCAAAAAAATACAAGGCACTAGTCTCTTCCTATAATATTCAATCATTAAAATCAAATTTAAACTTTTATTTTGTGTTTTCGGGTTATATTAGGGTTTTTCATAACTTTAATTTAGTTTACAGCTCTAATTAGGTAAGGTGTATAGGATTTATGAGCATGTTCATGGTAAGAAACATAAATTATCATCATCTATTGCATTGCTGAATTATTTTTCATTCCTGTAAGGCTTGATATCTTGCATTTTAGGGTTGTTGCATGCTGTTTTATTTTCTGAAATAATTTGTTGGTTTAACCCTAGTTTAACTCATATTTCATCCCTAGTTTTCATTGATCAATTAATTTTCAAATGGATGATTTGTTTATTGATGTTATAACTTTATATATGGCAGAAATTTACTATCTTTCACAAAAGTTTTACAACAACCATAGATTTTTCTTCTTTCGCAGTGTTTATGGTACCTTCTTTGACCTATATTGGCATGATATCATAAATTGTCTTAGGAACTTTACATTCTCAAAATCTTGAAAGTGCTTTGAATGAACCACCTTGTTCTCATCTTGAGCATCTTATCTTAGCGATGATATTGTGATTTGCTAATATAGGAGGTGTTATGATTGATTACCTCTTGCCTAAGGATTCCTTGAAGTTACTATGGAACCCTCCCTTGTCTTGGATTTGTCCTTCACTAAAGAGAGGGAAGTAATTGCCTAAGTGATAGTGGTAACACGTCCAGGTTATACTTTTCTTAGTCCCTTGTGAAATCCTTTGCACTAAGGTGCTAGATTTTGTGATAACACTTCCAAAAGTTGTCATACATGAACATGCAAAGTCAAATAAGGGAAGATATTATTTCTAACTAGAAACATTTATGCAACCTATAACAAAAATGGCATAACATGAAAGATTCAACTAGGAAAGAAAAATAGCAAGAATGCACCTCATCCAAAGTTCTTCAAGTGACAAATTTTCTTGTAACTTGAAACCAACGACAACATTAAACATAAATTAGCAAATAGAGGTAAGATGGAAAAACACACGAGTAGAAGCTTGAAAAATTCCCATAGCCGTTAAGAAATATTTAATACAAGTCAAGCCAATAGAGTATTGTTTCCTCCAAACATCAACAATCAATAACATAGGATAGGCTTCTATTATATAGAGTTGTATCTCAAAACCTCTTCAAATAAAATAATAATATTCAAGTCCTAATGTTATATCTCTCATATAAAAAAAACAACAATATATTCTAACTATTTCTAATACAAGTCAAAAGCCTATATCAACACCATACGAAAATATATGGAAAACGTGGCGAGGATGTCACTTGTCTCTTTCACATGCAAAACAAATCCCTCTTTTGTGCTAGTTTGACCATGTAATGCCCTCCATAATGTCACATGGATCATCCTCCAAGAGTGCGCCCTTGATGATCACCTCTAAAAATGTGCTAAAATACTCCAACTCCTATGGGGGACATGTTGGCCCATTGTGATAAGGCTCAAAGAGTAGGCAACCCCTAGGATAGAGTTCCTGTTACCACTAAATCTAGAAAGGGTCCTAGGAGGGGTTCCAAAGGGGCAACTGCTAGATCAAGTGGCAATAAGGACCCACTGTCACCTCAGTCGATGTCCCCTGCACTTTACGGACTTTCACTGATGGGAGGAGTCACGATATGAGGGAAATCACTATGAATGGTAAGTCAATGATGGGATCGATAGTGATTTCAAGAACCCATTAATAGGAGAGACTCAAAATATGGGTTTGCTTGTTTCAGAAGCAAGGTGTGGGGTTCTCCAAGAAAGGCTCAAAGGAGGCATAGACCTAGGGATTAGAGATTTTGCTTGATAGGAAATGCCCTAGACCTAAGATTCCTAAAAGAGGAGGGTTTCTAAGCGGCCTTTGTGAAATAATGAATTGTGAAGGTTTGGGACCACAAAGAAGCCCAAGTGGACCCAAGCAAGGTCTAGGGTTTCAGGTGAAACTCTAAATAAAATATCTAAACCAAGCAAGAGAGAAGAAAAGGATCAATGAAATTGGATTTTGCTTGATTTGTGATGCAATGACCCTTGATGAAGAAACTAACCAAGGAAACCAAGGCACAAGAATGAACTTGGAACAAGGGCTTGAGATATTTCAAAATCTAGCCACAGAAAATCCCTCAAAATTTTTGAGGGCCTAGAGGACACCCCAGCGTAATTATTTCCCAACTCGCTCTTGAAATGGATGGCTACAATGGATTTCCCTTGATGCCCTATGAGACCTGTAGGATTAGGGATCAGAGAGGAGAAAAAGAGGCAAAAGAGAGATTCGTTAAGGTGATCATCAAGGATAAGATGAGTGCCTAGCCTATTGGGAGAATGGAGACAATGTGGCTTTCAATTTTTGGAGTGCGTTTACCCAATCAAGGAGTCTTATGACAACTTCACATGTCCCTAGAGGCAACTACTAGGTTATGACAGGAATTTATACATCTTATTGCAACAATTTGATGACTTCTCAAGGTAATTATGAACATAATGTACCCCTAGGAACATTCATTCACTATACCCAAACGTGTAACATATACAATATCCTCACAAGATGCAATTTTGACAAATTCACATTAAATTAAGGCAAAATTTCAGATTTCATGAGCGAAAATTCCGTACATTAATCATGTATCCAAGAGATAAAAATAAGCATGAAATATCACTTACAAGTATAGCGAGTATATCCAACCATCAAATAGAGACCAAATTGAAGCTTCAAGGCTAAGAAAAGATATCCAAACATCAAAATGCATCACTGGTTCACCAATTCGTCCTCAAATAGGTATAGCAAAATTCTCAAGAGAGA
>APFE031565588.1:27840-45082 GCA_000404065.3 Pinus taeda
TCAGGGGAAGGCTCCAAGCCACATGCCATAGTACAAGGGTAGCTAAGATAAGGGAAGCCCATACTTGGGTGTATGAATATAGGAGGGAGCAATCGTGATACATGAGTTACCTCGACCTTTGTTTTTCCACCCTTCTTCATATGCCTTTTACCTTTTATTGATTTTTCTTTTATAACTGCTTGGGGTTCCAGGGGATGAGAGCATGATGTGAATGATATAACAGTGAATACCCCCTTAAGGTTGGGAAGTTCATCTCCCACCAAGGTTGGGACAATCATGGCTCCTTAATGATGCACGGGGCCAATATAGGGGAGCTCTAGGAATCAGGGTGATGACCATAATGGGGTTAGAGCTCATGTTTGGCTTTTGCCCACGTGCTAAATTTGTATGTCCCAACCATCTTTTGCATTTTATGGTACATTTATTGTTGAGAGTTACCTTTGTTTTTCCACCCTTCTTCATATGCCTTTTGCCTTTTATTGATTTTTCTTTTATAACTGCTTGGGGTTCTAGGGGTAATGATGTGAAAGATATACTATTGAATACCCCCTTAAGGTTGGGATGTTCATCTCTCACCAGGGGTTGGGACAATCATGGTTCCTTAATGATGCAGGGAGCCAATATAGGGGGAACCTAGGAATCAGGGTGATGGCCATAATGGGGTTAGAGCTCATGTTTGGCTTTTGCCCACATGCTAAATTTGTATGTCCCAACCATCTTTTGCATTTTATGGTACATTTCCTGTTGAGAGGAGAAATTATGCTTTTTATTTTCTTTCTAGCTGCATCAACCTCCAGGGCATCATTCCAGGCTCGACCCAAAGTGTGGACAAGGGGAGGGGGAGGCCAACTCCTTGTGGACCTAGATGGGAAAGATATGAAATGGGGTTATAATGAGCGAAAGGGAGTGATGTATATGGTGTCAGGAAGTGGGACCACGCAACCAAAATCAAAATTTCCCATGTAGTAGTGGCACTCCTAAAGCTAGTAGCCAATAAAGGAGATCCCACTTGATTAGGATACAAGGTTAACCACAAAGTTGGATAGAGGAGACAAGATTACAAACCAAGACGATTCTTTTGGCTGAATTCCCTCACTAATCCATGCCCAAAAGTGTCCATGATAAATAAACAAAAATACCCAACTACACAATGACTGCCATACCTTTAGGGTTGGAGGGCCCACCTTCAATCATACGCTCTTAACAAATGGGCAAGGGAGCATAATGACTAGCTTAGGTGGCGGAGATGGTGGCACATCAAGCTATTTGGTGGTTGTTGGCTATTGACTGAGGACCATCCAGTAGAAGAAATTCTCCTATGGGTGTCACCCACATAGGTGATGGGTAACATATGAATCCAACTAGGACATGATCTCTTAGTAGAGTGCACAAACATACTCAAACAAGGAGGTCATGAGAACACCAACAATCTCTTGGGACCGCAGACTTGTTGCTTGCACATCACAAATTAAGCACATGGGGCAACATGTTTTTTTTGTGGTGTCTTATGATCACCCATGCTTCTAAGTCACTTGACACGGGGATTTGGGATTCGACGGATACGGGGATTTGAGTGTCAGATGCAGAGACGTTGACCCCCCGGAACAGGAACGTTCAGGTACATTATATATTATTTTATTAAGACCCATAATATATATATATATATATATATATATAATATATATATATAATATATATATATATATATATTATATATAATATATATATATATATATATAATTATATATATATATATTAAAAATTAGATATTTCTTACACAAATTCTCATTCATGATACAAATTCATTGATTCAAACATAGATCTTCATCTAGACGTAAGTTTTACAAAGTAACATTATGCATACAAATACAATTGTGACATAAATTATAAATGATAAATTATAATACATATTAAATTCATCAATGATCCAATAGGAGAAAGACAAGATAGTAAGATAAGGATAGTGTAGTTTTCTAATTAAGTCATCAAAATCAAAATGTGTTACTGTTTACATAGGTAGTGCAATGCCAATGGAAAATAGAAATAGCAAATAGAAAACAACTACAACTACAAGTATACAAGCCTCAAGGTAGTAGGTAGCGCATGAATCATGATTCATCAATCCTCATAGTCACCATCAAAATCAACGTCATTGTCCTCATCATCACGGTCACCACTGCTTTCCTCTGCTGCATCCTCCTCCCCTGTATCCAAAGTCATCTTTGCATCTACTGGTGTGGAGGATGACCACCCTCTACATTATCACCATCATCAAATGTGACAGGCTCTAGCACTGGATCATTGAGATCCAAGTAGGCCAATGCCAACTCAACACTGTTGTCCAGGCCCATATCATTAGGAAAGACATGTTGTTTTTTTGGTAGCATCGGATGTGCTCTAGCTCCAAAATTTTGTAGAGGGGCTAGAACGCATGAGATCTCCAAGGCCTCAAAATCGTCTGGTGAAATTCCATCCAGATTGTATTTTATTAAAATAATTAATATTTTTAATGGGGTTCCTAAGTCTAAACTTAGGAAAATTAAAATATTAATGGGTATTAATGAAAATATGGGTGAGAAGCTTCTAAGAGACAAGGATCAAGTTTAATTTAATCTTAATTGTTGTTTAGAGACTTAATCTTGGGCGTTGATTTCTCAATAGGAAAAGTATAAATGGAGGCTTGGGGTTAGTTGGAGAACACACATAGAGAGAGAGAGAAAATCGATTTTTTTAGGTGAGAAGTTCTCAGTAGGAAAATCGATTGAGGAGATCTATAGCAGAGAGGGTCAGTACGGTAGAGGGACTTCAGTCCAAGGCCAAGCATAGATAGCAGAGAGGCAGAGCAGCACCAGGAGAGATAACGCAGCTCCAGAAAGGGTGACGCAGAGGCTAAAGGAACTGACGCAGTCACTTAGAGGCAATGTTGGGGTTTTTGTGGGGCAGATCGAGCAATAGTTAAACGTATCGAATTTTTGAGTCGGGAAGGCTCACTAGGAGGGTGACGCTATTCCAACGCAGAGCTTGGAGCAACCATCGTTGCCCAGCACTGGGGATAGCACAGTCATCTGTGGGGTTTGTTCATCCAGTTGCCGAATTCGCCAAAATATCTGTCTCAGGATAGAGGTACTCCTGCCGGGTTTATTCTTTGTTGGGATAGTCAGATTTGGCACCCTAGTTGTATTCAAAAATCTGCTTAATAATAAAACCCTCATATCTGTTGCACTCGTTTTCCCGCATTGGGTTTTTCTGGGGACGTTTAGTCCAAAAATAAGTGTGTCCTTTGTGTGGTTGTCTCATTTATTTTTCAGTACTTGATCTGTATAGTGCTGTAGGCCGCAATGTATTTACATTAATATTTTCAGAAGAGTTCTAAAAATAACTTGTTAAACTAAAGAACACAAGTAGGTAATGCAAATCAGTTTACTGTAGTAGGATTTCTAGTTTGTTAGATTCAGAAATTTTCACATGGTATCAGAGTGATTGGAGATCAAGGAGGACTGAAGCCATCAGCGAAAGGACTGAAGAAAAATCTGTGCATGAAGACAATTGTCCCTAGAGACATCGCAGTTTCAAGGCAAGAGAGCAGAGGCGAGGTGACGCAGTCACCAAGGGAGGCTCACGCAAAGCTTGCGTCATCTTGATTGGGTGACGTTATTGTTGTAGAGGGTAGTGCAGTGGTTACTGGGCTAGTGCAGAGATTGTTGAGTCTTGTTTTTCTGGTTGTCATGGCTAGAGGTGCAGCGTAGATTTCATTTGGAGTTGCTGGTGGGGTGTTGATTCTATTGGTGTAGAACAATACCTAGTGGGGCAGAAGCAAAGTAGAGGGAATCAGTTCCTCATAATATTTCTTGCCAAGAAATCTAGATCCAGTGCTGAGTAGCAGCAAAGAGAGATCAGAGGGGTGATTCGACAGTGGTTGGCAGAAGGCTTTCTAGTGCCAAAGAAATCCAGATTCGAGTTTTGTTGGGGAAGCAACGAAAGAAGGAGAAGAGAACCAATTCAACATTCATTTGAGCAGAGATGGTTGTTAACGGACTGAGGGGTCAGGACAGGTTGGATGGATCATCCAACTTTGTCATCTGGAAGGCCAAAATCTTGTCAATTTTGGATAAAAATCGCATCAAGGATTATGCCTTGAGGACAGTTGCTGTTTCGGTTGATGCTGATCCTCTCAAGAAGTACGAGGAGGCTCAGGCAAAAGCAAAGTGCATGATCTTGGACGGGGTTAAGGATCATGTGATCCCACATATTGCTGAGAAGGAAACATCAAGGGAAATGTGGGGGAGGCCTTGACCACTTTGTACGAGGAACTTTCGTTCAGCGGAAGATGTTGCTTGAGAGTCAGCTGAGATAGTTTCAGTTGCAGATGGGAGAATAAATCGATCCCTTCCTTCTTAGGTTGCAAGGGATTCATGACCAACTAACTTCCGTTGGGGCTACACCAGATCTTGAATTTATGGTCAGCACTGCCCTGAATGCAGTCACTGAATACTGGGAAACCTTTGTCCAAAGCATCTTGGGCAGGGCTTCTCTTCCCTGTTGGGAGGAGATGTGGGACGCTCTTCGACAAGAAGAGATTAGATGGTTGACCAAGGTAGGAAGCAACACCCAACAACAAAGGGATCAAATTCAAGGAGGAAGAGGAGGATGAAACTCTCGTATTAGCGGGACAATAAGGGTAGCAAAAGAGAAAGAAAAGGACATATCCAAAGTCAGATGTGGAGAAATGGGTCATTTCACCACACAGTGCCCTCGAAAGAAGGGCAAGGAAGAGAAGTCTGACTCAAAGGCTGCTCCAATGAAAGATGACAAAGTGGACGATGATGAGGATTGCGCCATGAGTGCTCATGCACCTCTAGAGAAGAGGTGGGGCGATATTGAGCTATAGTCGGGAGGACTACAGAGGGGGAAAGATTCTTGAGGTGCCCAAACTCTTCGATCACATACAACTGCGGGAGCCCTTAATCACTGTAGCAGAATGACGGGAGTCAGTTGGTGCGAGGGATTATGGAGCAACAATGGCAAAGCTAGAGTGCCAAAGTTTGAAGCGACACAGTAGAGTGTTGGAGTAGTGCGGGAGGTACAAAGCAGATATAATAGCAACACAGTAGCATCAGAGGGTCAACACAGATTAGCAGCAGAGTTAGCTTCAACATCACTGGGCATCCAGACTGACCGACATGTTAGCTTTTGGGTGGCTTTTTTAGTTGCTTACTTCTCAGCATCTCAGTTGCAGTGCAACCGTTAGCAGTGGCATTGCTATGGGCAACATGATGCAGCGTATTGAGAGGGCGCTGTAGTACAAATGCAACAATGGCAGTGGCAGTGTCATGGGCAACAATACAGATTGCAGCAGCACAGTGGATGAGGGGCAGCAAGTCGAGCATCAACAGCGCAGAGGATTGATGCCATGGATTAGTGTGATACTTTTGCTGGGAAGTATTGCTAGAGCACATTCCTTGCTAAGAGGGAGTGTTGATTTTTGGGTATCATCGAATGTGCTCTAGCTCCAAAATTTTGTAGAGGGGCTAGAACACATGAGATCTCCAAGACCCATAAATTGTTTGGTGAAATTCGACCTGGATTGTATTTTATTAAAATAATTAATATTTTTAATGGGGTTCCTAAGCTTAAACTTAGGAAAATTAAAATATTAATGGGTATTAATGAAAATATGACTGAGAAGCTTCTAAGAGACGAGGATCAAGTCTAATTTAATCTTAGTCGTTGATTAGAGACTTAATCTCGGCCGTTGATTTCTCAACAAGAAAAGTATAAATGGAGGCTTGGGGTCAGTTGGAGAACACACACAGAGAGATAGAGAAAATCGATTTTATGAGGTGAGAAGTTCTCAGGAGGAAAATCGATTGAGGAGATCTCTAGTAGAGAGGGGCAGTTCGATAGAGGGACTTCAGTCCAAGGCCGAGAATGCATAGCAGAGAGGCAGAGTAGCACCAGGAGAGACAACACAACTACAGAAAGGGTGACGCAAATGCTAGGGGGGCTGATGCAGTCACTTAGAGGTAGTGCTGGGGTTTCTGTGGGGTAGATCGAGCAACAGTTCAGCATATCGAATTTCTGAGACAGGAAGGCTCACTGGGAGGGTGACACAGCTCCTAGAGGAGGTGACACAGTTCCAGCGCAGAGCTTGGAGCAGCCATCGCTGCCCAACACTAGGGATAATGCTAGATTCACCAAAATATCTGTCTTCGGATAAAGGTGCTCTTTCCGGATTTATTCTCTGTTGGGTGAGCCGGATTTGGCATGCTAGTTGTCTTCAGAAATTTGCTTAATAATAAAACCCTCATATCTACTGCACTGGTTTTCCCACATTAGGTTTTTCCAGGGACGTTTAGTCCAAAAATAAGTGTGTCCTTTGTATGGTTGTCTCATTTATTTTTCAGTACTTGATCTGTATAGTGGTGTAGGTTGCAGTGTATTTACATTAATATTTTCTGAAGAATTCTGAAAATAACTTATTAAACTAAAGAACACACGTAGGTAATGCAAATAAATTTACTGTAGTAGGATTTCTGGTTTGTTAGATTCATAAATTTTCATAAGACATCCCACATCTTTGTCTTTGCCTTCAACCACTCATCCCTTTGCCTGTAAATAAGATGAAGGTTGGTGTGCACATACACCATTGTCTCTGCCCTGGATTGCTCAAGCTTGCTCTTCTTGAAACTATACAAATTCCCATATGTGCTCCAATTCCTCTCACAACAAGAGAATGAAGTCAACTGAGAGAGGAGCCTCATGGCTAACTACTGTAGAGGAGGAATTGTTGCCCCATGATTTGCCCAGCAAGAATAGGGCTTCTTAGCCCCCCATCTCTAATTAGATCATATCCTATAAATCGACTAGTGCCAGTGCAAAACTCTGCAAAGGCATCCTACACCTCATCAAGGGATGCTCAATCTTGAAAAACCTGCTTGAATGCATCTTTCCTCCCTTGTGAGATTTCACCATCCATGTGAGGAGGGAATCTGCGAGAAGGTCCACCATTTAGCCACTCATGGCTGTAGTATTTTGGGTTCAACGAGCGAGCCAAACAATGTAAAGGTGTGCAATTCTTGTCCCATTTGCTGACAAGAATATCCTGTATAGTGGTGAAGAAGGCCTCTAATGATATCTCATACTTGGGGCACTCACTTTGTAAAATGATGCTCCTCACAGACTCAAACTCAATCATGGAATCCCATCCCTTATAAACCCGTCCTAGGATGGGTTGGGATGTATCTGCAAATCGAAGCAAAGAAATGATAGGGTCCATGATTTGAATAAGTAGATCTACCCTCTCCCACCAAGCATCATCTAACACTGTGTCCTTCACTCTTTTAGAGGCTACTTGATTTGTCTTTCTCCAAAAAGATCAAAACTCTGAAATAACCATGGCCCCAAGAGCGGTCTTGACCTCCCTCAACCTCTTCAACATGATGAATGAAGAGGCAAACCATGTATCCACAATCTTCAACAATGATAGATTGCGGTACTCCTTGTAGATAGTGATGGAATTTGTATGATTTTGTACAAAGTCACGGATATGCTTTGCATCCTCAATAATGTTACCAATCCAAAGCACATAAGAAACAATAGATTTCAGTGCTAAGTTCAATGAATGGACAATGCAAGGTGTCCAAAACACTTGTGGATATTTAACTTCCACAATCATGTCAACAACCTTGCAAATAGGTGCATTATCTGTAATGATTTTCACACAGGGATCAACACCTACATCTTCAATAACTTTAATAAACAACTCACCCATATATTGTGCATCCTTGTATTTTCCAAGTGCATCCACTGCTTTCAAGAAAATTGGACCATTCAAGGAAGACACCATGAAGTTGATGAGTGGGTGTTGTGCTGGATCAGTCCATCCATCAGAAACAATGCTAAGCCTAGATGTTGGCCATGATGCTTTAATAGGCTCAAGCATTTTTTCCACCTCTTTTTTTGCCTTCGTCAACAATGTGGTTCATAACTTGAGTTAGAGCTCGAAACATCTTAATAAATAGAGGTGAGCATGCAACATTAAAGGATATGAAGTTTTGATAGAAAAAAGGCAATGTTGAGATCAAGCTCTTCCCAGTTTTCCTTCTGAAAAATCTTATCCATTGGCCCAAGTGAAATTGTCTTTTTTTGTTGCTTGTCCCCCACTAGAACTCTCAAATGGGAATTTGTTTTTGCTTTTCCTCAAGAATGGAAGGGGGTCATCATTCTTGTTGTTTTTTATTTTTTATTTTGCAGCCACATTTGCCATACCAACATTGGACTCTCTTTCCATTTCTTTCCTCTTTGGTAAAGGCACTTTTGTACAAGCTCCAATTCCACAACCTGGTAAAGCCAACAAAAGACCTTTCACACGGAAATATGTGCTTGTGAAAGTATTGTGGCAATAACTACATTTCCAACTCACATTGCCTCCTCGATTCACCTTGTTGGGTGGCCCTTGCTCTCTTGTGACATATTTCCACAAGGGATATTTGTTACCTTGAGGAGGAAAGTCTTCCCTCAACATTACTTGCAATAGAGGGAACACTTGCAACAGAATCTGATGAAATTGGGAGAGGAGGGGCATCTCCAATGGGGACATTCTTCCCCTTCCTTTGCCCCTTCCTTGCTGCCTTTGATTTAGTCATGAATGCTGAAAAAAAAAAACCAAAAATGCACAAATTTGTAAAAGAAATGCATATGCAAACTGCTGTAATAAAAATGAAAAAAAATAGAGAGAAAATGCAGTTACCTATTGCTTCAATTTCCTTGAAAATGATCCCACACCCTTTTCTCCTTGCTCCCAAACACCCACAACAAACTAAACAATTGAATGTGAAAAGAGAATGGAGAAAAGTCACTTTATAACATAGTGCAGGTTCCTGATTTTCAAATTCGAATCTGAAAATTGGGATACATCGTGTCTCGATCGGGTCACGATCCGGATTCGATCGTATCTTGATCGGACACGATGTGTCCCGATTTTCGGACTCGAATCCGCCCAAATCGTGTCTGATTCGCCAAATTCGGGACATGTCGGGCTTGGGGTACGAATCCAATTTCTTAGCCATGCTTATGTTAGGCCATAAAAATCAAAACAAAATAAAATTTATTCTAGATGCAACTTTAATCTCAATGCAGCTACTCTAGCACGATAAAAGAATATGATGTTAGTTCTAATGCACAAATCGAAACACAATGCATCCTGCCCTTAACATGCACATTATCTCAGGCAAAGACTAAGTGTAATCATAAAGCCAATGCAACCAAGATATCATTAGATGAATATAAACATGCCCGCCTATATGATTACTCATGCAATAAATCCAAAGGTCAACATAGAAACGATTACATGGAGGATGATGCGGGTAGGAGAAGGGAAAATATGATACCCATATGAGGTGGAAAGGAGTCCTAGATGAGGGGAGAGGCACCAATTTAGAGGCTCATAGCCTTTCTTGCAAACACAAAATGGACAAATGAATGACCAAGCTCAAGAACTTCTTGTCACTATCCTTGTTCAAGACTACTCCATCTCAAGACTACTTATTGATAAGGATACTCCATTGTAGTTTAGAAGTAGTGTCTTCATGAGTTCTGTGAACTATTGTTGTGCTTAGCTTCCTTAGCGATACAATTACTTGGAGCTAACTTCCCTTGTGTTGCATAGTTTGATTTCAATAATTTAACTTTTTTCTCCATAGGCTGCATCAAATCTACAACTACCCTGGATGGCTTAGTTTTGGCCTTTGCCTTCGATGTCCTTCCTTTGGTTGCTGCTACTTAGCACTTTGAACACTTTTGATTCTGTAATTTGTCTCTTCCCTCACTCGCTACACTCCATTCTTTGCAGATACTTCAAGTTCATCCAGTGCACCTGCAATTTTATAGACTCTTTGCCATGTTGTGGTATAATTCAGAATTTGAGCCAACCGATTCACTCTGTTATGGCATTTAATTCCCATGATGTGGATAGCCTAAATTTGTATACGGGCGATAGTAGAAATTCCATTCGCCACCTCTGCTATCAAATCCGTTGTTGTGCAAATATCCTTGTCATGGTATCTCACTCATTCTATCATAAATGATATGGATTGTTGTTCCTTCTACAACCATGGTATTCCTTTGACGTGGATTAAAGTATCATTTTCCCATACATCAACAACCTTTTTCTATGTGGCTTTGCTTGTTTTGGAAAATAATCGATTAGTTCTTCTCTAATTGTACTTCTCTTGCCTCCATCACACCTCAGATCATATAAGGGCCTAGCCAATGCATGTGAAATTCCCCCGAGTGCTTCAAAAATTTACAATCATATAGTAAAACTAAGTCTCTTGTTGGAACTTCTTCTTCTTTATGTATTGTCATGCTAAGATTTTTGACATGCCTTCTGGACATTTTGATGGAATCCTGCTACTACATAGTCTTCCTATAACTACAATAGTTTTGACAATATTTGTTCCATGATGCCTCTTTCTATCAAGTTAGTTAAGGAAATAATGTGCAAACTGGGCATTATGAATTCCATAGGCATCACTGCTTCTTGTCCATATACTAGCCTAAAGGGTGTTTGTCTTGTCAGCCTCTTATATGTAGTTATGTATGCCCAAAGGATTGATGGGATTTTTAAATCCCAATAATTTGTGTTTTCATTGTAGAATTTTGTCAGAGTGTTTTCTAGTATCATGTTGAAATCTTCCACAGTACCATTTTCTTGCGGATGATAAGGGTTGTTTTTATGGTGATAAATCTAAAATTCTTCTGTCAACGTGAAAATTGTCTTGTTTAGAAAATTAGTACCTTCGTCACTCATTAGTATCCTATGGAATCCAAATCTTATAACTACATTCTTGAATATATATATCACGTATCTATCTTTGCACTGCAGTTACATATTGGTTCATATTCTGCCCACTTGGTAATAATTTGTCGCAATTATTATGTACCTTGATCGCAATCTATTTTTTTCTGGTTTGATTGACCTGATGAAGTAGATGGCCAATTCAATGAATGCTTGTGATATGACCTAGGGACATAGGGGAATCTCATCCCTCATACAGGGCTTTCCAACTTTTTGACACATGTCATAGTTTTGACGGAATGCCTTAGCATCTTTGTGGAGAATGGGCCACCATAACCCTACATGTAGGATCTTTTGCTTAATAGCCTTCCCTGCATAATTAAAACTCTTTCATGTGCCTCTACTAGTATTAATGGTCTCTCATGTTCAAATATGCACTGCCGAAGTATGCCATTTGCACCAAGCTTGTAAAGATATCCTATTATTAATTAGTAATATTTGTGGACAGTGTATGCATCTTTGTGGAAAGTAGGCCATCATAGCCTTATTCATAGAATATTTTTAGTGGTATCCTTCCTTGCGTGATGACCCTTACAACTCCTTCATATAATTCCACTAGTATCAATGGTCTCTCATGTTCTAGTACACACCATTGAAGTATGCCATATGCACCAAGTTTGTACATGAATCCTGCTATTAATTGTTAATTTGAGGATTTTACCACCAGTTGTTTTTTTGGTGCAACTATATACTCCTTTAGGGCTACTCCTATACTTATAAACTAAACAATGTAAGTGAAGTATTCATCCAATATCTCTACTGCAAAAAGTTGCACATATAGTAAATTGTCATCTAGGTTTGTTGCATCTTCCACGGTTAAAATCGAGGAAAAATGTTCATGCCCTGCATTGAGTCTTCATGTCTTTACTATGACCTCAAAGTCATACTCCTAGAATATCAATAACCACTTATTGTTTCTCCTCTCCCCCCAAAACTGCGTTATCAACCAGGGATCTCAACGTAAAATGGTTTGTGAAAATCTTGAAGTGCTATCTTAGTAGATAATGTAAGAAGAGTTTGTAGATAATACATCATTTCTAACCCTTCCCACTACATAGTAGTGTAATTATGCTCAGTTGTTTACACGTTATAATTATTGAATGCAATAGCATGATCTATCTCCCCTTCTCTTGGTTGGGCTAATACTGCACCCAAGGTCATTGAAGAGGCATCAACGTGCCCATGGAAGTCCTTTCCCCCTTCTAGCATTAGAGGAAATTTCAGTCTAAAAGTGCCCATGAAATTTTCCATGTCATATTTGTAAACCAATATATGCTTTAAATTTGAAAAGTAGCACATGTAAATATTGTGGAGAGAAAATAAGAAAAATACCTTTTTTTAATTGTATTTTTGTCTTATCTCCTTATTGGTTTACTCAAATTTCAAGTGTAGACACTTACTGGATGCATAATCAAATTCCATGTTCACAACAACCCATCCATGGCACTAGGGAAAGCATTATGAAAATAAATTAATAAATTAATAAAATAACATACCTGTGAGAATAGATTAAATGGCTTTAGAGGGGCGAAGGGATTAAAGTTGGAGAGATTGCAAGAAGGGAGATATTCAATATCAATTACCGCAAAATTCTTTCAAATATGTAAACCTCAGATGAACTAGATAGGCAATGATGGATCCTTCATCAAAAAATTGTTTGGGGGTTAAAATTTAGTGTCATCTCTTGGTTGTTCCTCCACTCTCCGTCCCTCCCTCCCTCCACAAACAAAAATAGACTAGGGACCAAATTTCAATAGTATTCCCTTCTTGATTTTCCTTTTCTCAATTTTAGTCACAAAAGACAGACATATATGGGGTAGTTGGACACATATTTATCACAATAATAGTCCGCCATATGGAGGTTTTCATATGTGGAATAGTGTAGGTATGTGATAATCAAGAGACCCTCGTGTCTACGTGTATGTACGCAATTGGAGTTATTAGTCCCTACCTACAACAGGGTCGATAACTATCGCTCAAGCGTTCACAAGCGATTAATTTATCCTTTAAGAAAAAAATTTCACTCTTTAACCAAAGTTTAGGCTTGCCCCTTCAAGTTATTTTATCCAAAAAAAATTAGCGTAGGTTGGGACAAGTTATTTTATCCAAAGTCTGTTAGATGAAGCTTGGGGCAATGTTGCATAAACCTTTGTCCATGACATTTATGGAGATTACACATGTCAACATCAGCGACCGCTTCCACCAACAGTCCACCTCCCACTTCTTTTGGTCACATGTCACCTCTTCTATCCTTATGTCCCCTTTTCATTCCATCATAACATTTCAATAATCAATCAAATTCTTTCTAGCTATGGGATGATTCTCCAATGACGATGTGTGATCTTCAGTTTCTTAGTCCTAATGCAGATTATATACATTATCCCCTGAATACTTCATGTACCTTGTCACTCATTCATCTACCTCGTCACTGAAATATTGCACACATCACAATGAGTTAGCTAACACACCTTTGTCCCTAAACCAGATTGCACAGTAACCAGACTTCTTTTCTCTTGGCGCCACTGAGTCTGTGTCTATTACTTGAGCACCCTAATGTTCTTAGAAACTTTGTAGCTACGAAGAAGAGGAAATAAACTCAGACAAGGAAGATGAACTAGAACATCCTTCTGAAAAATAGGTGTTGTCCTCAAGGGATACAATAAGAAAGAAGGCACAGTTGCAGCCTTGGAAAGACACGCAAATAGAGGAAGCTATGGAAGAAACAACTAAGAAAAAACAAAAATATTTTATTATCATCGATGCCTTATTTGATGCTCTCATCCTTGGCATGGGGATATGATGGAATTTAAAAACGTAAAAGCTACCTTGCATTGAAATAGAAATCCCTAGCATTGAAATAAGCCATCAAAAACAAGGATGTTGTTGGAATTCCAGAGTGGTGTGTGCAGCCAAGACAAGGAACAACTCAAGCTTTAGTGAGGTATTTTGCATCTTCATGGAGAATTCAATTTCACTGAGTCCATATCGAAGACAATGAGGAGGTAGGTGGAAAGGCATAAGGGAAGGTTACAAAAGTAGTTGCAGAGTGTGTTTTCATGGTTTTATCATAGTTATATGCATGCGATAGGTCATTCTACATGGGACTAAAATCCCCAAATTTTCTTTTCCATGTTTTTTATTGTAATCTTATGCATAAATCATTTTTCATGGGATTTTTTCTATAGCTTCAAGAGGTTGGCAGCTCTAATAGACCAAATCCCAGCTTAAGAGGCCTTTATACATTGATTAGGCAATAGATAAGTTCCATCATTATAACCAATAAGCCTCACTACTTCTTTATGGCCAAGTTAGTGGGAAAGTCAGTATTTTGAATGACTCCTTTATTTGTTAGGCAATATTTTTAATGATTTTGAATGGTTGACGATAGGATTTCCTAAAATTACCTAAGACCAGCCAACATATTTTCGTACCTCGACGAAAAAGGCCTCTGAACTACAACTTGTCAGAGGGATTTTTCGAAGGGTTTAAAGTTAGGGCTTTAGTAAAATTGCAAAACACTAAACCTCAAGAAGCCTAATGTTAAAGGTTCTATGTTTTTAGTCACCAATAAGTCTGGAAAAATTTTGAGCATGCTTTAATTTCTTGCTATGTTTTTGTCACCAATAAGCCGAGATTACAATGAACTGGGCTTTAATAAAATTGCAAGCCACTAAACCCTAGGAAGCTTAGTATTAGTGCCTAGATGACTTCTTGCTCCAGAAGGTTGCTAAAGTGTGTCAGATAAACATAAAGTGTGAAAAATAGAGCATTTCACATGCCATAAGATGAGAAGCTCCAATTATTTCTCTATAAAATGTAGCAGTCACTTAGTACATAACATTGTTCATAAACAGAGAATCGTCTTGTGATTCATCAAAAGAAAATAGAATGAGGATGACAAGACCACTATTTCCTTACATTGGATTTTGCTCTCACATGGCCTGGTAGGTAGTGAGGCCCTCTCATGTTTAGTTCGTCATGATATTGATAGAGATATCATTATGCTAAACAATGTATGTGAGGTTGCATTGAATTGGAACGAAGACAACTTCATTTAAGAGTAGAGGCATTGAATAGTCCTTTACCACACAAAGATTACAGAGATTACTTAAAATGCGATGAGGGCAGACAAACATGTCACATTCTTTTACGAAACCATTTTAGTGGTAGGCTGAGCATACTATCTTCACTAAACTCAATAGTGCATGTTTGTTTGATGTCATTCCTCTTGAAATAGGAGAGCTGAGACACGTGGTCTACATGCACTCCTTGCGTGCTTGCCCTAAGCTTCTCTATTGATCCTTTTAATTCTTATTAATTTTTCTTTTATTTCTAAATTGAATTGTCATTTTCGTGGCTCGGTATGTGTTGAGGAAAAATCTGATCAAGGTTTTAGCAGTGTTGAAATATATTCTGCCCCTAGCAAATTGAGCTATCTTGAAAAGATAAATTGACACCGTGAATGCCTCAGCCAACCATAATGAATATAATGTTTTAAGTAGATTCTTTTAATATTCATTCAAACAAATCATTTTTTTCCCTTAAACCATGGGATTCCTAAGGTTCATTCAATTCCAAATGTCTATATATTTAATTATTTATAATATTCCACTTTATGGTTCTTCTAATAAAACTCAATTATGATGCATGCACATTTTATTCATATATATACTTTGAAAGTGGAATGATGCTGGCCACTTTAATTGACATAGATGTTATGATGGGTTAGTATTGAAAAACTTATTGTCTCTAGAATAATTATGGGCCCGGTTATATGAACGTTACCCTCGCCCTGGTCTTATCCCTTTTGATAATTACGATCCTGTCCCGCCTAGAGGGATACAATTGTCAATTATAATAATTTATTCATCCAGGTTCTTTAACATTTTATTCTAAAGCAACTTATTTTTAAGCTAATATCATTACATTTATTATACACCTTACGTACGACCACGTTTGCAAAACTAACCAATTACGGGATATTATATTCCTTAGGGTTTTGGTTCATGTCCAGGGTTTTGGTCCATGTCCTACTCAAATGAGCAAAAATCAGAAGTTGAGACACTGATGATAAGGAACTTTATTTACTAAAATAACGATAGTGAAGCAAAGTTATTAGAGTCGTCTGCTATTTACCTTAAAATTGAATTTTGGGAATCTTTTTAGTTGATTTTGATTTTGATATATTTTTATTTATTTAGAGAAATGGTGTAAATATTGGACTAGAAAATTGTGAAAATTATGTGTTGTGTTTATAGATATAGGTCAATATCTCTGAAGATGAGTGAAATATCCATAAACATAACACAGTTTTCTAGAAATCTCTATCAATATCAAATATCCAAGCTAAAATTATATCTTTCTAAATATGTTAAATACATGTAATTATAAATTATTTATTAACTTAAAATATAAATATTTTAATTCTATTATATAGATTGACATTTGTATTCTTAAATACATAGTAAAAGTTAAAATTGCTCAAATTAATTTTTTAAGTAATAAAAATTAAAATTATTAAAATTAGTTTCATATGCAACTCTTAACAACGAAAATATATAGTAAAGAGTTAAAATTATTAAAATTAGTTTCATATACCATTCTTAACCACGAAAATACATAATAAAAAGTTAAAATTATTAAATTAGTTTTATATGTAACTTTTGAAAATTATTAAATTAGTTTCCTATGCAACTCTGGAACAATGATCATTAAGGGCAATTGTGAATCTTAGTAAAAAGTTAAAATTATTAAATTAGTTTCATATGCAACTCTTGAACAATGACTATTAATGGTAATTGTGAATCTTAATTGGTGGTATTTTTTTAAGAATAAATATGCATAGTTTATTGAGGTTATAATTTCATTAGGAAAGTTATTTGTTAGTGAAATATGATTATTTTTTTTAAATCTAATTATAAGAGTGTTTGAATAGTTTTTTTTATAGTGGAAATGAATTCTGCACCATTAAAAACCTCTAGGGTACCCAAAATAGGGTACCCAAAATCTTGAATCTTAACAATTGTAACCCAGATTTCCTAAAATTTTTGTCAGATTTTTTTCCAAAATCATACTAAAATTTCCACTATTTTCCAAGCAAAATTGTAGTCTCTTTAAACTATTCTAAATAAATATGATACATACAAGTCTTATTTAGCATAACACTGATCACCCTTTCTTATATGGATTGATCATCGTTTCTTATATGGATTTAATACACGTTCTTTGATGTTTTGATTACTTTTTTTTTTATTGTCACGTGGTTTAAAAAAAATTGTTTTGGGTTGTTTCATGTTCTTTTATTGTATTTATAATTTTTTTAATTTGTTTATTAGAAAATAGTTTAATTAGTTTGGGTTAAGTTTAGTAGAAATTCAATAATTT
>APFE031565588.1:45256-56323 GCA_000404065.3 Pinus taeda
ACTAAATTATATATAAAAATAAGTTAACAACTCAATACAACTCGTACAAATACATCCTTCTCTCCTCCATTAATAATATTTTGCAAACCCCCGGCTGCGGGTGATTAGTGTGAACATAAATGAAGGGGCTGCCTCATTAAGAGGCAAGTGGCAGCCCGCTCCAGACATGTGGACGGAAGCGTCTCGAAACCGCCTCCTTCATCCAGCCAGGTTAAATGCGGCCATTACTCCGCATGGGAGAACGGTCACGCGGCATTCTATATCATTTGGCCTCCTCCGCTCGACGATGCATTGTGCAAGGTTGGTGATGGTGGGTATGGTCTGTATCTGGTCTCGGGGTTTAGTTTGCAATTCGCTCAGTTCGTGTATGACGTTGATATGGTCGAGTGTGCCAGGCTTTAGACCTCGGCCCTCTGTGCAGAAGGCCTTGGTCTTCATCCTGGCTCGCTCAGGCTTTCTGGTTTGTATGCTACAAAAGAACTTGATACCTGTGCGTTCTCGTTGGCTCCAAAGTTTCTGGGCTCTGTGCCATACACTCAACGTCGCTCTGGTTCATTACGGTCGGCATTCTGAGGTGGTAAGCTCTGGTTTTTTCCTATTTGTCATTTCTATTGTTATTCCCTCACCTGGTCGGCTTTTGTGTGGAGAAAGGCTCTTTTGGATACCAGGCGGAAAGATATCAGAATGCCGCGTGAGCGAATGCGGAAACCTTGCCGACGGGGTGGCTCAAGAGGTGGCGCTCGTGGACGTGCTTCTCCTCCGCGGTCCTCAGCCTCACTCGACTCTCCTTCCAAAGAAATTAACTCACCAAGCGCTCGGCGGGGTCGAGGCAGAGGACGAGGGCGGGGTGGCACAGCGATGTGCTCGCTCGGCTCTCACCCTTCCACTCAGTTCCGGTTCCCCTGTGTTCTGGATAACGCCACCTTCTTTGTCACAGTCCGGCTCGAGAAATGCGAGCACGCAGCCATACCAGAAGCTCCAGCGGAGCCACGACCACCCTCGCCTGTTCAAAGCTCTCGACTGCAGCCTGCGGAGGCCTCAGATGCGGCTGCGGGAGCAACGGCGGGAACAAGCGAGCCTGCACACAACGAACCTCCCCACACGGATTCAAGCGCCTCTGATCCCTACGCCTGCCGAGTGGTGGAGGAACAACTGTCCACCTCCATGGATGAGTAAGTCCTCTGCTTGGCTGCGCGTACAGTTCCAGAATGGCAGCTCCATGTTTTTTGCACGATTCTTATCATCGTATGTAATGTCTGTTAAGTGTCTTGGGACGGGTATGAATGGAAGCTCTGAGTCTGTAATGGGTTCGGGTAGAATTGCTCAGTGTCTATTATGGGTTTGTTCGGAAGATCCATGTCTATTACGTGTCTCTTTTTGGATCGTATGGAAGTTCCGTGTCGCTTCGGCAGGGATAGAAAGCAATATGGCAGGTAACTAGTTTGTTATGGGTTCGGGTCTAGAGTCAGTGGACAGTCCCTTTGTTCCACAGTTTTCAGGTTCATTTTCAGTCATAGCGCGCTCAAATGTTCAGTGGCGGCCATCCTAGCATGGCGGATGTACTCTTTTGTAACATTTTTTGTATAATATAATAGCAGTAGTATAATTTACACAAAAAAATAATATTTTGCAAACCAGTTATATCACTTTCAATCCTAAAACCATGAATTATTAATGTAATGCAGTAAAAATATGGATTTGAAATGAAATCCTCAAACCATATATATTTAATGTGACGTGGTAATCATGAATTTGAATAGGTGTTCAACCTTATTTGGTTGTTCATTGTTGACACCAAGTTATGCCTATCATAGCTTCCTAGTCCATGTACCATATTCATATTGTTTCTGTCTTTGGATATTCTTATGTTCAGAATATAATATTTTGATTACAGATGATGAGGATGTGAATGATTGTCAAGGTGGATATGTCCATCAACCCATTTAGAAGTCTCAAGAATATTATTGATGACATGATTATGTTGTTAAGTTGTTGCAACAACCTCCTCCTCCTCGTCCTGTGTATCCTCCTCAAGTGGGCATAGATTAGTGAATACTGTGATGCATTTTCTCCACTTAAAACTCTGTAACTGTAATTCAAAGCTAAACTTCTGACTTTTGAATGCAGGCATTGAAGGTCTGTACTTACTTGGCACCAGGCATATATTAGTGATACTGTGATGCACTCAAAACTAGGCTCCTAAATTTCTCTAAACTCTTGATTTCGGGATGCAGGTATTGAAGGTCTTTACTTTCCTCCTAAATTTCTCTAAACTCTTGATTTCGGGATGCAGTTATTGAAGGTCTTTACTTTCCCGTTAGGGAAAATGATTCTAGGTAGCTCTTGTTGAGGAATTGCCCGAACATTCAAAAGTGGGTGGAATCTGGGCAAAAAAAAATTCAAAAAATCTTGTAGAGGTAGTGTTTGAATCATGTTTTTGGTGGTGGAAATGGATTCATCACCATCAAAAACGTCTAGGGCACCTAAAATTTTGAAATTTAACAAATATAACTTGGATTTACAAAAATCCCTACTAGATTTTCTCAAAATATCGCTGGAATTTCCATGACTTTCAGGGCAAAAAAACAGTCTCCTTAGCTAAGGCATAATGCATAGCTTGGATTAATTTTTCTTTTCTCTACTTTTTTGTATGTTAATGTATTATGCTGGTTAAATAATTACATTTTTTTTAAGAAAGAGTATTCTATTTTTTTATTCTTTAAAGGGATTAGTTTAAATGGTTAATTTTTTTTTTTTTTATCATTAACGATCAATTTCAATGAGATTTTCTTCAAAATTGTGGAGTTATCTTGAGGTAGTGGTTAAATGTGTAGTTACACCCATAAAGTTTATATTAAATGGATTTGTGACCTATGTAAACATAAGTGGATTAAAGCTCACCCTTGTGTCCTTTAATTTAAAAAAAATGGATTAGCTTAAGTGGTTCTAAGATAGATGTGGGGCTAATTAGCTTTCCCTCAAAGTTGGGCACATCACAGATTCATTTCTTTTGATCTCTTCAAGATTAGGCTATGTAATTAAAGGCTAACAATTTACCCCATTTAAGTTTCATGGATCATGGAGAAGTTCTCTTTTGATCCCTTCAAGGTTAGGCGATGTAATTAAGACTAATAGTTTACCCCATTTAACATCCATGGATCATGGTGAAGTTCTCTTTTGATCCCTTCAAGGTTAGGCTAGGTAATTAAGACTAACATTTTACCTCATTTAATATTCATAGATCATGGAACTAGTTTCAAGTTAAGAGCAATGCGGATGCTGAGGAGGGCTTCAAGTGCCTATCATACTATGGTTTTCGACCATCTTTGAACAACCATGCCTCCTTGATCTGTGAAGAAGCCTACAGGAATAATAGTTTCCAAAAAGATCACGATGAAGAGCCCAAATAACACTGCTCAGAGTTACCAAAAAACTTCGTTGTCGAAGGCTAAGCCTAAACTTGTTCAAAATATTGAGATGCCAAAAAATGCCACTTCTGCACATGGCGCTAAGGTTCCTAAGGTTCCATTAAAGGAGGAGAAAAGTATTGAAGACAGGAAGTTAAAAGAGCAGTCCTCCAAAGACATTGTCGTTGCAGAGGAGCCATCCCCTATGAGTGAATATGCGCTTAAGAAAGGGGAAGTCGTTGGTGAGAAGGTTGAACTTGTCACATCATTAGATCTAAAAATTCTCTCATGTGATTTTCTACCGAAAGACTTTATTTAATTCATTATGGATCACAAAATCTTGAATACAAAAATCATTAGATCTCCTGAGCCCTTTTCAAATCTTAATCATATTAAATTTTCGAGCATTCGATACTTTTTTGGGTGAGATCTATGGATCTGGTAAAAGACCTCAAGCTCTCACTCGAACTCAAAGAAAGGATGCCCTATGATTACAACACCTTCTTTTTGAAGGTAAGCAGTTGGAAGATCTCTCTCCTCTCTTTGTTTATAATATATGCAGACATGCCACGGTTTTCTTGGAACTTCGACTACATGGGGGAAGCCTTCTCTTATAAAGACGCAGTCTGAAACCAGGTTCCCCAAAGTGAAATACCACCTTAGGAATGTCCCCAACCCTTAGGCAAGGTGGCCCAAGCGTAGGTTGTTCTGGGTCTTTTTTACTAGACAAAACTGAGGAGGTTTGCTTAGTCGAAATCACTCATCTATATTTGCATTCACTCTCAAAGTTCTTGGCTGGAAATGGCGTCATTTGTAATTTCAATGGGTTGTGATCACACACAATAGACCTTTACCAATGGATTCATTTAACTTGGACTAAGGATTGTAGGGTCTTCTTCTGTTCCAAGGGTTTCTTCATCGTCACATTTTCCAATGAAGAGGATTATGATAATGTTATTTCTAACGAGCCTTAGTTTTGGGGAAAAGTTGGCCTCTTCCTGACCCCTTGGTTCCCAGATGTTGATCCCTAAGCTACCCATTTGGGTTTGGCTCCCAAATTTGTCAACCCAGTTATGAACTTCTTCAGTGTTTCAAGGTATCAGAAACGCCTTGGACCATTTTTTGGCCACAGACCCCACACGAGGCTAGTATGGAATCTACACCTATGGCAGGATTTGTGTAGAAACCGACATCAATAAAGGCTTAACTGAGAAAAAATAATTAAAAAATGGGTGACTTTCGCTGGACTCAGCTGCTAGTCTATGAGAAAACTTCTTTTCGGCGTTGAATTTTCCATCAAACAGACCATCTTTAGAATTCTTGTTTGCAAAAACTAGTCAAACAAATGTCCAAGTCTAAGGCATGGAAGCCATGCAACCTGCCTCTTTGTGAATAAGAGGATTCATCTTCCTAGGATCTGGAAGACTGAGACTGATGATGACATGCTCTCATCGGATGAGGCTGAGACTTCAAATCTTTAAAATCCCTATGAAGAAGGTAAGGAGATCCAATTTTTTCCAACCACGTGAGAAAGAGTTGTTAATAATGTTCCATCAAGCACCATGAAGCATGCCCATAAATCAACCTCCTCAAACTTTGATAAGGAAGCCTCCTTTGATAAGGACGCACTGGTGATCTACCCCTAGCTGGGTGATTTTAACGTTTATGTTTTTCAGTTTCTTTTTGCTTTTCTCTAGATGAGCAAGATGGCTAGATGCATAGTCCCTAGTTGGCCTGAAAACTATACCCTTTCTATGTAAACGTTGGATTTTATGATTCTATAATATAAAATTTCCACTTTAGCTTACAAAAAACATTTATGAATCATGGAGAAGTTTCTGGAAGATTTTCTTCTAGGATTTACATGGAGAAAAAAGTTTTAATTTTTATCATAAAAAATAATAAACAACATTATCTGAGGTTTAGGTGTTTTTCATAATTGGATCTAGTTTAGTGTTTACATGGGGCTTCACTCAATGAACCTCTAACCTATCACATGCGTGCATGGAATATTATACAATACCCTTAATTTGACTACATATTAGAAAATATATCTAAAAATCACATTATTTAACCCCCTATCAATACGAATCCAATAAACCTTGCCAATTTAAAATACCCCTAATTTCATTAGATATTGTAGGTATCCGTTTTTCATTAACATTTTTTACACCCCTTTATATTTTTCATTAACTTTTAGCTCCATTTTTGTACCTTCCAATATAAAATCCCTTTACCCCATATATATCCCCCAATATCTTATGTCATCTTCCCTTCAATATATGTCCCCCAATATGAACCCACGTGGTATGGTATTGCTCTGCTAGTGAATCCCCTGTGAGTGGTTATGAAGAAGAAATGTGTCATCCCCATGTAGATTCAAATCCCATTGGTTTACTCTATTTAACATCCATGAATTATGGATACATATTTGAAAGGTTTGGTGTTGTCTAACTATTCTATGTTTTGGAATTTTTGGCTGGAATCTGACAAAACAATTTTTGGTTAGATCATGTCTTTTGGTTGCTTAAAATCCATCTATGAATGCATAAATAGATTCTACACCCTGAAAATTCCTTGGAACATTCCCACTGTGTCAAGTTCACAAATAAAACTTGAGATTCCAACAATTTTTGGTTAGATCATGTCTTTTGGTTGCTTAAAATCCATTTTTGAATGCATAAATAGATTCTACACCCTGAAAAATCCTTGGGACATTCGCAATGTGTTGAGTTCACAAATAAAACTTTATATTCCAACAATTTCATGTTGGATTTTAGGCAAATTGGACCGAAAAATATGACCGAAAACCTCCCAAAGCATAAAATAGATAGACTTCAGCGAAACATTTTCCAGTAGGGTTTTTTGGAAAAAAGTATTTATATTTTATCCTCAAAAATAATAAACAATACAATCTTAAGGTTTGAGTTATTTTTGTCACATGGATCGATTATTGATGGTGAGGGAGGATAAGTGTTATCATTCCCATTTGGATTGAAATCCACACAATTTACCCTATTTAATACCCATGGATCATGGAGAAGTACACGAGAGATTTTCGGCAAGGGTTTCTTCATGGAAAAAAAAATATTATTTATTTAGACAATATAATGTTTAAGGATTGAGGTGATTTTGTCAATTAACTCTAGGTAATTAAGACTAATAACTTACCCCATTTAACATCGGTTTTTTACTAGGATTTACATGGGATAAGATATATATATATAATATATATATATATATATATATATATATATATATTATATATATTATATATATATATATATATATATATATATATATATATATATCATAAAAAATAATAAATAATGTATTATCTCGAGGTTAGGGTTTTTTTCTAAATGGATATTGTTTAGTGGTTAGGGAGGAGAAATGTGTCATTCCCATGTGGATTCAAATCCTGATAGTTTAATTTGTTTAACATCCATGAATTATGGGGACATACTCAAAAGGTTTGGTGTTGAAAAAAACTTTATATTTTATTATCTAAAATAACAAACAATATAATGTTTAAGGTTTGAGGTGCTTTTTTCAATTGACTCTAGGTAATTAAGACTAATAGCTTACCCCATTTAACATCCATGGATCATGGAGAAATTTCTGGAAGGTTTTCGACTAGGATTACATGGAAAAAAAAAGATATATCTTTTATCATAAAAAGTAAGAAGTAATGTATTATCTTGAGGGTTATGTGTTTTTTTCAATTGGATCTAGTTTAGTGGTTGGGGGGAGAATGTTTCATTCCCATGTGGCTCAATGGTTTACTCTCTTTAAACTCCATGAATTACGGGGACATATTCAAAAGGTTTCATGTTGTCTAACAATTCTATGTTTTGGAATTTTTGGCTAGAATCTGGTAAAACATTTTTTGATTAGATTGTGTTTTTTTGTAGTTTAACAAATCAAAGTTGAGATTCTAGCGAATTCGTGGTGGATTTTGAGCAAGTTTGACCAAAAACCTTGAAAATGGAAAAAGGTTTTCCATAAGGGTTTCTTTAGAAAAAAGTATTGATATTTTATGATCGTTGAAAATAATAAACAATACAATATTAAGGTTTGAGGAATTTTTTTTCAATTGAATCTAGTATTGATTGTTGGAGAGGATAAATGTTATCCTTCCCATGTGGATTCAAATCCTCATAATTTACCCTATTTAACATCCACATGTCATGGAGAAGTACATGCGAGGTTTTTTTTCAAGAGTTTGTTCATGGAAGAAAAAATGTATTATAGATTTTATTATATAAAGTAATAGACAATGTAATATTTAGGGTTTGATGTGCTTTTGTCAAGTGACTCTAGTTTTAGTGATTAAGGAGAAGAAATGTTATCCTTCCCATATGGATTCCAATACCTCTTGTGACATGTTTCTTTTTCCATGAGATAATTATGGTTGAGATTGTGGGCCTTAAAGAGTACCTTAACCTTACTATACAAGCCAAAAGAAGAGGTTCTTACTTTCGTGTTAAAAAAAAATAAAAATTGAAATGACTTTAAAGGATTAAATAAAGAAGGATTATATATACACATACATAAACACATGACTAAGGAATGTGGATCTACATTCACTTATTTTATGGTTTTTTTAATTATTATTGTATTTGATATAAATAAAATTAAATAATAATAAAAACAAGGAATATATATCAATCTCAATGTTTTTCAATTTAGTTTATTACTATTGCATTTTGGTATACATCTCATTCATTCTATGTTACATATGCATTACATCACTCACAATGCAATTATAGATATACAAACCATAAAAACTCACTAATTGGGGGTCTTGTGACCTAGGGCTAGGTTGGTTTACCTAGGTTAATTTATATGCTTACCATGATAACCACTACTTATGCTTGTTTAAGTGAACTCTTTTCCACTAAAATTGGTAGGGATTAATTTGTTATTTATTAGTATGGTGTATTTTATATTTTATATTTGTTTTTAGTTAGATTTTCTTAGAAAAATAAGTAGGATATCTAATGATAATTTTGTTTGTCAGATATTTGACAAATGTCGGTTTTTTCGTTTTTAATTCAAAAAATATTTGCAAGTAAAATCGAACAATATGACCAAACTATCAGAGTATAATGTCATATTTTTATCCCATGTGTACTAATGGGGGTCAGGGGTTAGTGGTTAAGGGTCACTGGTTAAGAGGATAAGGGGTTAGGGTTTAGGGGGTTCGTGGCTTTTAGGTTCAGGTTAGTGGGTTAAGGTTTAATGGGTCAATGGGTTAATAGGTTACGAGTTATGAGTGTATGGGTTAAGGGATTATGGATTGGGGGTTAACCTGATAGGGAATTTAGTGGTTATGGGTTAAGGGCTTATGGGTTGTGATAATGGGCCTCCTAATCCCCTTATCACCACTATTGGGGGTTCCTTTGTCATTTTCTCATGTTTTCTTCCCTCAAGGCGCCTTATCCCATATGACATTAGGTCCTAAGCTACCTTCTCATTCTCTAATGCTAGGACTATATATCTTATTAAACCATCATTCAATACACAACAAGATACCCCTCCAACCTTTTTAGTCATACCATTCAAATTTTTCTAATGTTATGAACCCCCAACTTTGGTCCCAATGCCCCTACAACTACACCCTTGGTCCCCCTCAGCTAAGGGCCTAAATGCATCAGGGTTTATGGGTTGTGATAAGGGAGCCCCTAATCCTCTTAACACAGTTATTGGAGGTTCTTTGTAGAGCTATAACTAGGGTCTCTCACACCTCTAATTATCCCACATTAATCAATCAATCCGGGAACGTTTTGTTATTGCAAAGAGTAACTCATCCGAGGCTATTCGTCCGATTAATGCTTAGTAGTATAGCGTTCAGAAAATACAAAAGTAAATAGATGCTAAGCTGTAATTAAACTAACCCAAAAGATAGAATCACACAAGACAGTTGATCAGTCAAGGGTACGGAAGCAATAACCCATCCCTCTAGAAACTGATAGAAAGGAAATTAGAGCATGGACCATAGGTCTGGGAGCTAGGCAGCTTCTGTTGAGGCTCACTACAGCCTTAGACCTTCTCTCACACCAAAACAACAAAGGCAAGTAAATAGAATGATAGAAGGTAAAATGGAACAGCAAAAAGGAAATGGAACAACAGTAAATGGAACAGCAGTAAAATGGAACAACAATCATCAACCATATATACACACCTCGCATTAATATAGTAATTTGAGAATGAAGGGTAATATAACTATGTTTCTAAAAAGAGTAACATTACTTTCAAGTTCCAAAAAGTGTTATTTCACATGGATCCAATGACAGTAACATTCATACCGATGCTCTGTCACAAAAATAGCTGGTTAAAGACGCAATTCAATTCTGAAGGGATCCAATTACATAGTGCAGAGTCATTACACAGAAAAATCATTAATGTATTGACCATAACAAAGCATAGCATAGCATATGAAAGATGTATTAGATTACTGAGTAATAGAGATAAGCAAACCACGCATAATCACAGTATAATGATACAAAAGCAAGTGTCCTTCGGAGCCGGGCCCTTAGCTGCCAATGGTACACCGCCTTAGGTTACTCCAGACGCAGAGATGAAATAAACACCAAGTCTTTTATATTAATGCATCAACAAATGTATAATAAACCAGGTCTCAGTGAGACTCGATGATCAAAGTTTGTTCTGAAACTTAAAATTATAAAAGCAGTCGTCCCCTTGCTCAACGACGTTGTTCCTTTATATAGGAGTAACGGCGGAGATATCTAGATAACAAAGATAAGTAAAACAGCAATCCCTCAGGATCTAAGATCCTGAGGGATTCGCCAATCGGTTAATCCTTTGCTTTTCTTTCTCGCGTTCGCCGACTCGGTATCCCTCCTTCCTTTCCTGGGTAATTCAGGCCTGATTTACTTGATCTTGTTCGCATATGGTTTCCTTCTGGAGGGACAGCAGTTATTCTTCCTCTATTTTCCCCTTTTGGACGACAATTCCTTGCTTCCACTTCTCCTTGTATAGAAAAACGACAATTATTAGTGATTGAGCTTCCTATGTTAATTCTTGCACATTTTATTAAAATCCTTTATCCCTTTGGAATTCACAATGCAGAAAAGGTTACAAATATTACTGAAAAACCACTAAATTGTTTGTCAAAATCATACCTTTCAAGTGCTCCACACACCCCCCTACTTACTCTGTTTCATGCCCTCATGAAAACATTATAGTTGACATGCAAGGCGGAGAGAGAATAGGCCGGAGAGGGAATCTCGTGAGGAGGCCGACAACCGTGATGAGCAACTAGATTATCAAAGAACTGATTTATTTGATCTGCAGGCATTTCATACAAGGCCTGATATCCGGGTGCAGCGTGCCAAATAATTGGACTACGAAATTGATACCCCAACCAGGATGGCCCTGCTTGCAGAATACGTTCCCCATAAAGGTTCAATCGGCTGGCAACCAGCTCAAAATTCTCGTATTTGAATGGTTCCTTGAGCTGGATATTTGGGCTAGAGGTCCGGTATCGGAATTTTGCAGCATCAATGGCAAGGTCTTTAATAGTCAGAAAATATTCCAGACTATGTCGGATCAAGTCTTCGTGCATGGGTCCTAATATCTCGATGACACCCAGGGTCCTCATAAGGCTCCTATGCTCTCTCCATAGCGTCACTGG
>APFE031565591.1:0-55625 GCA_000404065.3 Pinus taeda
TCTAGTTGTTGTAATTCTAAATCAAGTAAAGCGACTAATGCTAATACAATTCAAATTGAAACTATTTTTACAACTAGTGAAAATATCTCATGAAAGTCAATGCCTGCTTTCTGAGAAAAACCTTTTGCGACTAGCCTCGCTTTGTACCTGTCCTCTATATCGTTAACACCCATTTTCAATTTGAAAACCCATTTACATCCCACAGTTTTTCTGTCTTTCGGAAGTTCTACCAGATCCCATGTGCCATTCTTGTCTAATGCCATCATCTCGTCCTTCATAGCTGCTTTCCAATTTTCACTTTTAGAACCTTCTACAACTTCCTGATAGCACAAAGGTTCATCATCGTTAGCAGTAAAAGAAACTAAAGTAACATAATCATCATACCTTTTAGGAGGACGTTTCATTCTTGTAGACCTCCTTAAAGATGTTTCTGGTACTTCCACAATTGGCTGATTATTATCTGTAGGAACTTCTTCATGATCAACATTTGAAACATGTTCATGATCTACATCTGAAACTTGTTCATGATCTGCATCTGAAACTTGTTCATGACTTGAATCTAAACCATGTTCATCTTGACTATCATCAGAACTGGTTTCAAACTGAATGTGTTGAAAATCAAATACATTATCCTGTTTCAATTTATTATCTACATCTAAATGTGCAAGAGAGGATTCATTAAATTTAACATCTCTGTTGATGATGATCTTGTGAGTAGTAGGATCCCACAATCTATATCCCTTAGTCCCATCACCATATCCAACAAAGATATATCTTTTTGATTTAGGATCTAATTTAGGACGCTGATGTTTCAGCACTAGAGCATATGCATCACAACCAAAAACTCTTAGTTTAAAATAATGACAAGGATGACCTTTCCATACCTCTTGAGGAATTTTGCATCCTAGTGCCATTGATGGTGATCGATTTATCACATAACAAGTTGTAGCCACTGCTTCTGTCCACAATTCCTTCTGCAAATTGGCGTTACTAAGCATACTCCTTGCTCTCTCTAAAAGAGTCCTGTTCATGCATTCAGCAACTCCATTTTGCTTAGAAGTATATACAATGGTCTTATGTCTTTCGATCCCAGCATCCTTGCAATAATTGTCAAATTCCTTTGAAGTAAACTCACCACCATTGTCAGTTCTTAAACATTTAATGGTTCTTCCAGTGATGTTTTCAACTAATGCTCTAAACTGTTTGAAAAATGTAAATACATCAGACTTCCTTTTTAACATGTAGACCCACACTTTTCTAGAGAAATCATCAATAAAAGATACAAAATATGAAGATCCTCCATATGAGGTTGTAGGGGATGGACCCCAAACATCAGAATGGATATAATCAAGGATTCCCTAACTATGATCTTTGCCAGTTTTAAACTTCTACTTGCTTTGTTTCCCAAACAGACAATGTTTGTAGAAATCTAACTTAACAGACTTTAGATTAGGAAGTAACTTATGATCAGACAAAATATTTAAACCTCTTTCGCTCATATGGCCCAACCTTTGATGCCATAAACGAATAGAACTACTATCATTTTCAGACATCGTAGAAACATAATCTGACTCTGTTCTTCCTTCTAACTGAAAAAGATTTCCAACCTTCTTTGTTTTCATTACTAGTAAAATTCCATTATAAATTTTCATTACTCCACCTTGAATAACAGTTTTATATCCATTAGTGTCTAGTGCTCATAGTGAAATGAGATTTTTCCTTAATTCAGGTACATGTCTTACATCAGTTAAAATTTTAGCTGTCCCATGAAACATTTGCAGTTGGATGGTTCCAATTCACACAATATTACATGTGACATCATTTCCCTTGTAAACGACTCCATCATTGATTGATTTATAAGTCTTAAACCATTCTCTATGAATGCACATGTGATTTGATGCACCAGAATCTAACAGCCAATGTTGATCATGATTAGACAAATTAATTGATAACACTTTATCACTCATACCTGAACCAGATGCCGAACCTGTATCTGTCGTGTTTGCTTCTTTCTTCTCTGTCGAAGAGTCTTCTTTAGATGTTTTCTATCTCTTCCAACAGTCCTTCTTCAAATGTCTCGATTTACCACAAAACCAACACTTTACCTTACTCTTCTTCCCTTTCGATTTTGAATGCGAGTTGTTGTGCCTACTGAAACGTCTTTCTTTAGAACGACCTTTGACCATCATTGCTTCTGATGTAGAGGTTTCTGCATTTGACCTCTTCCTTGTCTCTTCGGACAACAAAGCTCCAACAACTTCATCAAATTCAAGGGTTTCTGATGAACTAAGACTTATAGAAGTAACAAAGTGATCCCATGACTCGGGCAACGAGCATAATAAAGTTATAGCTTTATCTTCTGATTCAAATTTTACTTCTATACTAATTGCACCAGGAGAGTATTAAAGGTATTCAAATGATCAGTAATAGATGTACCTTCCTTCATTCGCAAACTGTACAACTGTCGCTTCAGAAGAATCCTATTGGTTAAGGATTTTGTCATGTACAGCTTCTTAAGCTTTGTCCACAAACCAGCAGCAGTTTTCTCTGACACGATGTCAAACAAAACATCATCCGCCAAACACAGTCGAATACCGCTCAATGCTCTTTCATCCAATTTGCTCCACTCATCATCTGTCATGTTGTAAGGCTGTTTGGATTTTCCCAACAACGCCTTCACCACGCCTTGTTGCACAAGAAGATCATACATCTTCACTTTCCAGATCTCGAAGTTGTTTTTTCCATTGAACTTCTCGATCTCAAAACGAGCACTTGAGTTTTTGCCGTGTTATAACAAACAAGCAATCTCCAATTCAAAATTTTTAATAAATAAAGTTAATATTTAAAAAATGCCTTTGACTTATACTATGCTGCCTTTACCTTATCATACAATCCTTCTGCTGTACAAATTTCAGATCACAAAAAAAAAAAATTACAGTTTTACCAAAGCGAAAAATGCTTGGCGCGCTGAAAGGGACTTGGCGCTTCCTTGACAGCAGAAGATCCGTGCCAGAAGCAAAATCGGTGTAAGTGACAAAATTGGCATGCTTAAACCCGTCGATTCTGTGCCAATCGAGATCCTGGCGCACTGGTGCGAGTATTACACTCAGAACCACGCCAATTGGTGTGCCTGTTCCAAAATAAAACGCGTCAACCCCTTCCTCTATCAAAATTGGCGCGACTGTTCCTCTTGAAAATGCGCCAACGGCAAAGCTCCACCTTCCGCAACTCTCTCACACGTACCAGCTCCACAACATGCTCTGATACCAATTGTTGGAGCAAACAATGCGCAGCGGAAATTTAAAAGGCATACACAACACATAAAATCATACAAAAATTAACACAAGGATTTAACGTGGTTCACCCAACCAATCTGGACTACATCCACCAAAACAGAGGTATCGACAATCTTATTATTCAACAGGAGATTACAACAATTATTGCCTCACACACTCTCAACCATTTTTAATATCTTGTACGGGCCTATATTTTTATAGCTAGGAGTATAAAACTGAATCATAAATTCTCTCACAACAAATATAGGATGCATTAACTCCTCCTCAACAAAATGGAGCTAATATAGCAACAAATCCTATTATTGTCACCTACATGAGATTTTTGCCCAATTTAATAAAACAAAAAATCTCAACATAGGAATCCCGCAGGGAACCATCAACAAAGAGAGAAATAGTTGTTTTTTGTTGCCTCTGCATCCCTCGCAGTCCAAAACACCAGATCCAAACCATATCCTAATCGTTCTTGCACTAAAAGGGAAAGCCTATGCGATATTGCGATCAAAAAATGTTGTTGTGACACGTTGAGTTCCCCATCCTCAATGATCAAAATGCTGACAAAAAAGACCCTCCACCAATCCAAAATGCTTGGATTTGTGTCCCATGTGTGAGATTGATGCAAGTTGGATGATCGAAAATTATTTTCGGCCAGAACCACTACCCAAATTCGTGGTCCAGGTGAGATTTGCGCCAAGGACAACACCCTAGGAGAGGCATTGCTCTGAGGGTCCAACCGTTGCCTGAGATCACCATGATATTTTCTTGCATAGATCGTTGCAATGAGAGAAAACAAGTGATCGGGTCAAAGAAGCTTGTGTGTAATCAAGTCCCATGTGTTGGAGCAAACAATGCGCAGCAGAAATCTAAAAGGCATACACAACACATAAAATCATTAAATAACACAAGGATTTAACATGGTTCACCCAACCAATCTGGGCTACATCCACCAAAACAGAGGCATCGACAATCTTATTATTCAACAGGAGATTACAACAATTTATTTCCTCACACACTCTCTACCATAACAATATCCTGTACGGGCCTATATTTTTATAGCTAGGAGTATAAAATTGAATCATAAATTTTCTCACAACAAATATAGGATGCATTAACTCCTCAACAAAATGGAGCTAATATAGCAACAAATCCTATTGTTGTCACCTACATGAGATTTTTGCCCAATTTAATAAAACAAAAAATCTCAACAATCTCCACCTTGACAACAATTAGCCTGATACCCTATTTCTTTATTGTTTTTATCTTTTCTGCAAGCCAAGAGAAGTCAAACACCAACGTAGCTTCTCTAACAAAACTGGTTTCATGAACATGTCTGCACAATTCTCCTTTGTATGCATTTTTTCAAGAGAGACTCCCCTTTCAGTGATAACCTGTCTTACAAAATGGCACTTTATTGGTATATGCTTTTATTTACTATGATAGGCTGGATTCTTAGCCAAATGAATTGCACTTTGACTATCACAAAATAACTTGATGTTGTCCTATAACCTACCAAACGCACCAAACAAACCTTTCAACCAAATCACTTCTTTGCAAGCATGAGAAGTAGCTATGTATTCTGCTTCAGTAGTGGATAAAGCAACAATGTTCTGTAGCTTTGACATCTAGCTAATAGCTCCACCTGCAACAGTAAAGACATACCCTGATGTTGACCTTCTCTTATCCAAATCACCTGCAAAATCGGAATCAACATATCCGTAAACAAAATCACTACTCTTGTTATAAGTGATACAATAATCACTTGTGCCTCTCAAATACTGAAGCACCCATTTCACTGCTGACCAGTGTTCTTTACCTGGATTTGCCATATACCTGCTGACAACCCCAACTGCATGTGAAATATCTAGTCGAGTACAAACCATCGCATACATCAAACAACCTACTACATTGGCATACGGAATTTGAGACATATATTCCTTTTCTTCATTTGTATTAGGACATAAACTAGAAGAAAGCTTAAAATGAGAAGCTAAAGGGACTGACACTGGCTTCACATTGTTCATACCAAACCTCAAGGGTATTTTCTCAATATACTTCTGTTGTGATAGCCACAGCTTACCATTGCTCCTGTCTCTGAAAATCTCCATGCCCAAAATCTGTCTTGCTGCTCCTAGATATTTCATTTTAAATGTCCTTGCCATCTGAGCCTTTAACCTGTTGATCTCTATTATGCTTTTTCTTGCTAAAAACATATCGTCAACATACAACACTAAGATAATGAACATGCCATTACTTAATTGCTTAAAGTAAACACAATGATCATATTCACTTCTTATATAATTTTGACTCATCATGAAAGAATCAAATTTCTTGTACCATTGTCGAGGCGACTGCTTCAAACCATACAATGATTTCTTGAACCTGCAGACAAATTTCTTGTTGCGATGTTGAACAAACCCTTCCAGTTGTTCCATGTAAATTTCCTCATCTAAATCTCCATGTAAAAATGCAGTTTTAACATCTAGTTGCTGTAATTCTAAATAAAGTAAAGCGACTAATGCTAATACAATTCGAATTGAAACTATTTTTACAATTGGTGAAAATATCTCATGAAAGTCAATGCCTGCTTTCTAAGAAAAACCTTTTGCGACCAACCTCGCTTTGTACCTGTCCTCTGTATCATCAACACCCCTTTTCAATTTGAAAACCCATTTACATCCCACAGTTTTCCTGTCTTTAGGAAGTTCTACCAGATCCCATGTGCCATTCTTGTCTAATGCCATCATTTCGTCCTTCATAGCTGCTTTCCACTTTTCACTTTTAGAACCTTCTACAACTTCCTGATAGCAAAAAGGTTCATCATCATTAGCGGTAAAAGCAACTGAAGTAACATAATCATCATACCTTTTAGGAGGACGTTTCATTCTTGTAGACCTCCTTAAAGATGTTTCTAGTACTTCCACAATTGGCTAATTATTATCTGTAGGAACTTCTTCATGATCAGCATCTGAAACATGTTCATGATCTACATCTGAAACTTGTTCATGATTTGCATTTGAAACTTGTTCATGACTTGTATCTGAACCATGTTCATCTTGACTATCATCAGAACTGGTTTCAAACTGAATGTGTTGAAACTCAGATACATTATCCTGTTTCAATTTATTATCTACATCTAAATGTGCAAGAGAGGATTCATTAAACTTAACATCTCTGTTAATGATGATCTTGTGAGTAGTAGGATCCCACAATCTGTATCCCTTTGTTCCATCACCATATCCAACAAAGATATATCTTTTTGATTTAGGATCTAATTTAGAATGTTGATGTTTCGGCACTAGAGCATATGCATCACAACCAAAAACTCTTAGTTTAGAATAATCACAAGGATGACCTTTCCATACCTCTTGAGGAATTTTGCATCCTATCGCCGTTGATGGTGATCGATTTATCACATAACAAGCTGCAGCCATCGCTTCTGTCCACAATTCCTTCTGCAAATTGGAATTAGTCAGCATACTCCTTGCTCTCTCTAAAAGAGTCCTATTCATGCATTCATCATCTCCATTTTGCTGAGGAGTATATACAGTGGTTTTATGTCTTTCGATCCCAGCGTCATTGCAATAATTGTCAAATTCCTTTGAAGTAAACTCAGCACCATCGTCAGTTCTTAAACATTTAATAGTTCTTCCAGTGATGTTTTCTACTAATGCTCTAAACTGTTTGAAAACTGTAAATACATCAAACTTCCTTTTTAACATGTAGACTCATACTTTTCTAGAGAAATCATCAATAAAAGATACAAAATATGACGAGCCTCCATATGAGGTTGTAGGGGATGGACCCCAAACATCAGAATGGATATAATCAAGGATTCCCTTACTAGTATGTTTGCCAGTTTTAAACTTCTGCTTGCTTTGTTTCCTAAACAGACAATGTTTGCAGAAATCTAACTTAACAGACTTTAGATTAGGAAGTAACTTACGATGAGACAAAATCTTTAAACCTCTTTCGCTCATATGGCCCAACCTTTGATGCCATAAACGAATAGAACTACTGTCATTTTCAGACACAGTAGAAACATGATCTGACTCTGTTCTTCCTTCTAATTGAAAAAGATTTCCAACCTTCTTTGCTTTCATTACTAGTAAAATTCCTTTATAAATTTTCATTACTCCACCTTGAATAACAGTTTTATATCCATTAGTGTCTAGTGCTCATAGTGAAATGAGATTTTTCCTTAATTCAGGTACATGTCTTACATCAGTTAAAATTTTAGCTGTCCCATCAAACATTTGCAGCTGAATGCTTCCAATTCCCACAATGTTACATGTGACATCATTTCCCATGTAAACGACTCCATCATTGATTTATTTATAAGTCTTAAACCATTCTTTATGAATGCACATGTGATTTGATGCACCAGAATCTAATGGCCAATGTTGATCATGATTAGACAAATTAACTGATAACACTTCATCACTCATACCTGAACCAGATGCCGAACCTGTATCTGTCATGTTTGCTTCTTTCTTCTCTGTCGAAGAGTCTTCTTTAGAAGTTTGCTGTCTCTTCCAACAGTCCTTCTTCAAATGTCCCGATTTGCCACAAAACCAACACTTTACCTTACTCTTCTTCCCTTTCGATTTTGAACGCGAGTCGTTGTGCCTACTGAAGCGTCTTTATTTAGAACGACCTCTGACCATCATTTCTTCTGATGTAGAGGTTTCTAAATTTGACCTTTTTCTTGTTTCTTCAGATAATAAAGATGCAACAACATCATCAAACTCAAGGGTTTCTGATGAACTAAGACTTATAGAAGTAACAAAATGATTCCATGACTCGGGAAACGAGCATAATAAAGTTATAGCTTTATCTTCTGATTCAAATTTTACTTCTATACTTTGTAATTGCACCAAGAGAGTATTAAAGGTATTCAAATGATCAGTAATAGATGTACCTTCGCTCATTTGCAAACTGTACAACTGTCGCTTTAGAAGAATCCTATTGGTTAAGGATTTTGTCATGTACAGCTTCTCAAGCTTTATCCACAAACCAACAGTAGTTTTCTCTGACACGATGTTAAACAAAACATCATCCGCCAAACACAGTTGAATACTGCTCAATGCTCTTTCATCCAATTCGCTCCACTCATGATCTGTCATGTTGTAAGGCTGTTTGGATTTTCCCAACAACGCCTTCGCCACGCCTTGTTGCACAAGCAGATCATACATCTTCACTTTCTAGATCTCGAAGTTATTTTTTCCATTGAACTTCTTGATTTCAAAATGAGCACTTTGAGTTTTTGCCATGTTGTAACAAACAAACAATCTCCAAGTGCAACTTTTTAATAAATAAAGTTAATATATAAAAAATGTCTTTGCCTTATACTATATTTCCTTTACCTTATCAAAAAATCCCTCTGTTGTACAAACTGCAGATTACAATTTATAAAAAAAATAACAAAATTGTAGTTTTACCAAAGCGATCCTTGCTTGGCGCGCCGAAAGGGACTTGGTGCTTCCTTGATAGCAGATGATCCGCGCCAGAAGAAAAATCGGTACAAGTGACAAAATTGGCGCTTTTAAACCCGTCGTTTCCGTGCCAATTGGGATACTGGCGCACTGGCGTGAGTATTACGCTCGGAACCATGCGAATTAGCGTGCTTGTTCCAAAATAAATTGCACCATCCCGTTCACTGTCAAAATTGGCGCGACTGTTTCTGACGAAACCGCGCCAATCGACGAAGCTCCACCTTCCGCAGCGCTATCACACGTACCAGCTCCTCAACATGCTCTGATACCAATTGTTGGAGCAAACAATGCGCAGCGAAAATTTAAAAGGCATACTTAGCACATAAAATCATTAAATGACACAAGGATTTAACATGGTTCACCCAACTAATCTGGGCTACATCCACCAAAACAGAGGCATCGACAATCTTATTATTCAACAGGAGATTACAACAATTTATTTCCTCACACACTCTCTACCATAACAATATCCTGTACGGACCTATATTTTTATAGCTAGGAGTATAAAACTGAATCATAAATTTTCTCACAACAAATATAGGGTGCATTAATTCCTCAACAAAATGGAGCTAATATAGCAACAAATCCTATTGTTGTCACCTACATGAGATTTTTGACCAATTTAATAAAACATAAAATCTCAACACCATGCTCGAGCCCCACAACCTCCACATTCATTCAAAATTTACTACAACTTCTCATGAAAAGTCGTAGCGTCGCCTTGGGGAGTACAAAGGCCTGCAATCTCGAGATAGTGATATGTTGCATACGTTGATAAAACCATGTTCATCATCTCAGAGACCGTGATATCAATCGTACATTGATAAACCATGTTCGTAATGGATCAAAACCCAATATTTTTTTATATATGTTTATCAACTATAAATACAAATAATATTTTTAATATAATTATACTAATACTTAGTTTAATTTTTAATATGATTATATTATATTAATAATACATATTATTAACATCAAACTTTAAGTAAAGAATCATTTGAAATATTTTCTCCATGATCTCTGCGAGAAGAGAATCGAATAAAGTGGGTTTAAGTTAAAAGTTAACGTAAACGTGACACAAAAGATAGCACGAAAAAGTAAGAGACGAACACACATTGACGTAAACGTGACACAAAAGATAGCACGAAAAAGTAAGAGACGAACACACATTGATTGCGGTGGAGTTGGAAGTAATAAAGGCTTTATGTACTTGCCAACAATAAAGTTGAAATCGCTTGTAGTGCAAGTAAATGGAAGTCTATGTACGTATACGGAGTTACCTTTTTCTTCTTAATTCTTTGATTATTCAAATGGAGTTGTTTATAATGCGATTTTTTGGAGATTTCGGTGACGGAATTCGGCGGAAGAAATGAGGTTAAATCTTGATTTTTAGCAGTTTAAATGGTTTTTTAACTGCATATTTGGATTCAGCGCCCTGAAAAACCCCTGGGAGCCATTGATTGTGCAGAAACTAGCTATCAAACTTGGGATTCCAATGAATTGCTGCCGGATTTTGACCAGAAAAATCCGCCGAAAAGGCTTTCAAAAAGTCGCGTTATAGACTACTGCTATTCAAATTATATTTTTGAAAAATTGAAAACTACTATTTAGACTATACTGAGATTTAAGAAAAAGGATAAACATTTATAGCATAGTTACCAAATTCGAGGTATTTTTTTTCCTTGATTATTCAAATTATATTTTTGAAAAATTGAAAACTACTATTTGGAATGTACTGAGATTTAAGAAAACGGATAAACATTTATAATATAGTTACCAAATTTAATCGAATTGATGGAAAAAATTCGAAAATAGGGTAGTTCGGTTCGGTTCCTTTCGTGAACTAATTCGTTAATTCGAAGTTCCGTATGTCATGCTCAGTTTACAAGAGAGCACAGCAATTTTCCACACAACCAATTCAGCTTACAGAGTTTTCCGCGTCGCCCAACTGCCCTTCAAACACCCTGTCGCCTCCATAAAACTGCATACAGCTCACCGTTAAAATCACATCCATAAAACTGGATACAACTAATTAAAATCAGACTCAACTTTCCATTAACAAACTTAGATTTGATGGACATCAGAGCAAGTTTCCAAGACCGGTGAGATAGCAGGTTAAGTCTTAATGAATGGTAAAGCTGGTTGCCTTTTTAAACGATGAGATTTTAGGAAGTATATTTTTTAGCAAGGTTGTTAATGGTTGGTTTTTTAATTTCAAGACTTCGGAAATGGCAGGGTAAATCTTAATGAATGGTAAAATTTGTTGGTTTTTTAATAGATGAGATTTTAGGAAGTATTTTTTAGCAAGGTTGTAATCTCTAGTTTTCAAGATCTGTGAAATGGCAGGTTAAGTTTTAATGAAGGGTAAAGTTGGTTGGTTTTTGAATCCATGAGATTTTAGGAATCTGTAAAAGGCGAAGGAAATATATTTGTTTAGTAAGGTTAATAAAATCTGTAAAAGGTCCAGGAAAGTAATAAATAGATTATTTAAGATACTTAATAGTAATAAATGTTGTTGTTAATTGTTACAGTAAAGAATTTGATTTGATTAGATTAATGCTATTAGAAATAATAGATATTTTTAAACTTTTCAATCTTATATTGTATATTTCAAAATTTTAAACTATTAGAAAAGTACTATATTTAAATATTTGTAGATGTCTATTCTCGAATTTTTCCGTATTAAATTTTAAAGCAATCAAATTTGCAATCAAATTTTCTTGGTATTCGAATTCGAACTTGGTAACTATGATTTATACAACCTTTAAACCAATCAAATTTGCAATCAAATTTTCCTAGTATTTGAATTCGAACTTGGTAACTATGATTTATACAACTTATCACAAAGTTCGTTGTCACATCGGGCTATATAGCCCTGATGTTTTGGGAAAAAAATTAGTAGAAAAATAAAAAAATTAGATGAAATATGAAAATTTTATGATTTTTTTTATACTTATAGAATTAATACAAAATCATGAATTATAAATTTAGTCACCACCTGTTTAACCTGTTTAGTGGGTGCAAGACGATGCTATGTGATTTATTTCACTAGTTTCAATCTCACTTCTTCACCCCTGTGAGCATCGCCCGATGCAATGAGTCCTAAGTGGACTATTCAAAATCCATGAGAAATGGAGTTGTCTATAATGCGACTTTTTGGAGATTCCGGTGACGGAATCCGGCAGAAGAAATTATAGTTAAAATGGTTTTTGTTGCAGTTAAAATAGTTTTTTAACTGCATATTTGGATTCAGCACCCTGAAAAACCCCTGAGACGTTTTGATTGTGCAAAAACTAGCTATCAAACTTGTGATTCCAGTAATTTACTGCCGGATTTTGACTGGAAAAAGCCACCGGAAAGGCTTTCAAAAAGTCGCGTTAAAGACAACTGCATGAGAAATTAGTCATTTACTACTACCTCTCATGGAAATGGTCATAGATGATTGACTTACTTAACGCAGTTCAATTCCCAAAAAAATGATATCTAATATAAACGCAGTTGTCTTTAACGCGACTTTTTGGAGATTACCCCCAATACTTAATTCAAAAAGAGTGAAGAGAACTCTACTTGAATGGTTCATGAGGCACAATACTTGCTAAGGTTTTGCAAATGGGGTAGCAATCTAAGTGGGCTTAATTGTGGGGAAAACTCCACAATTAAAAGCGCTTAAGCCAGAGGTGATTTAGGGTGAGTGACCTCTGATCATTTATTTCACTAATTTCAGTCCCACTTCTTCACCCCTATAAATCTAATAACATAACCATTTTAAATAAAAATAAATTATTTTATAAACAATTTTTTTTTATATACCAATTTAATATATAACTTCCCAATAACTTTAAAATTATATTATTATTATTAATTCTAATTTATAAATCTCTTTCCCTAATAACCATTATAACTCTTCCCCACATTGCTGCTGGAAGGTATTTCCTATGAAGGCGAGATGAAGTCAACGGAAAAGCAACGTGAGGTTAAGAAAACCTAACTCGACCTAGGAGCATAACAGCCACGACTTCAATGAACAGGCAATTTAATTTCGACCAAATCATAAGCATATCTTGAATTATGTCACGTTATTCCAGTAAAACTGTTTCTAGAGTTCCAATTTTAATTTTTACATGAGTTATAAAAGTCTTTTTTAGTTATTAATGACTTCAGTAACATCCTAGAAATAAGAAAACTAAATTACATTGTAAATCTAAGATGAAACTTTTCTATATGGATTTGTGGTGCGTATTTTTAACACACTATTAGCAACCGCAGGGACCCAACCCAAGTGGATCCACCAAATATATTCCTCAACGAGTTTGAAATAGAGGGACCAATTATCAAGTTTACGATGTTTTACATTTAGCATGTGTCGTTGCAATCTAGAATTAAGGCGACTAAATAAAATGACAATATACTTTTCATTAAATAATTTTTTTTTGGTAAAAATTAAATAAAGATTTTGTGTAAAAATTATATGAGAGAATGTCTGGGCCAATCAATCAGTGTAGTTCATGCTTTCCATTCACAACTTTTCCTTATTGCACTGACTCACCGCGACAAATTCTAAATTTGAACTGAATTCCAGAGCTTAAATTTGTGCTATAGTCCTCTGGTTAGATTTCTGTTGTGTGTGCTCTGTCACCCTGAACCCATCAACTGGTATCAGAGCTAAGTTACCCTATACCGTTGCTCTTGCTCTCACCCCATTCCTTTCGCATTCGTCGTCCATCAAGCTTCCATCGGCCACCGATGAGCCCGCAGTCGTGGACGCAGTGTGAGTCTCGTGGCTATCTTCGTCACCCATAAGAGGAGGGAGGTCGATAAACAGATGCAAAGTGAAGGACTTTTGTGAAGAGCAGGTTAGGGAGAAATCTCTGCTCCAGAAGGGGATTTCGAACTGCTGCCTTTGGAAAATGAGAAGAAGTGGTTGGGTGTGTTCTGACTCTATCCGGTAGTCTAAAAATTATGCTTTTTTTTTTTAAGTTATGGAAATTTTGGTTATAGTTTGAAAAAATCTGGCACGAATTTTTGCAAATTCAAGTAAAAGTTGTTAAATTTTATAGTTTTAAGTGCCCTCGACGTTTTTGATGATGCTGAATCTATTTCTACCATCAAAAACATGATTCAAACACTGCATCTACAAGTGTAGTAATTAAAGTTTTTCATTGTAAGTAGTTTTTTGATCTTTTGGGATCTGAATTTTATTGAAAATGGAGACAAAAGTTATTGATATGGAGAAGTTGAGCGGGCTTAATTTTGCCCTATGGAAATCATAGATGGAGGATATAATGATTTTAAAGGATGAATATTTGTCTATTGAGGGCACAGCAAAGAAACCTTCATCGCTGACGGATGAAGAGTGGAATAAGCTAGATAGAAAGACAATTGCAACAATTCACCAATATCTAGCAAAGAACATATATTTCAATGTGTCCGGAGAAAAGATTGTAGAATGATTATGGAAGAAACTCCATAATTTATATGAGAAGAACACAACATCAAACAAAGCGTTCTTGATGAAGAAGTTTTATAATCTCAAGATGAAGGAGGGTGCTTCAGTTGTTGATCATTTGAATAATTTCAATATTATTACTAGTCAGTTTGCCTCTATAAAAATCATTTTAGATGATGAAATTAGAGAAATCTTGTTAATATGTTATATGTCGGAAAACTGTGAAAATTTAATTGTGGCTATGAGCACTTCAACACTTGTAGGGACCCTGAAGTTTGATGATGTCAACAATAGTTTAATGAATAAGGAGTTGTGATGAAAGTCAATTGCAGAAAACCAGGGATGAGAAACTCTAACTCTACTTGAGCGTGGTAGGAGAATTGATCGAGGCCGACAAGGGCGATCAAGATAGAGAGGCCGATCGAAATCAAGGAGGGGCAGACTCATTTTCTTTCATTATGGAAAACCTGGGCACATGAAGAAATAATTTCGAGTATGGAAGAAAGGACGAAAGGATCAGAGACTGGCCATTACAAATCACAAGTCATCCAACACAAATGAAGGTTAGACTACTGTTGTAGTCATAGATGGCGATGTGTTGTTTATTGTTTCAGTACAGGATTCTTGTTTATATACATGTAGCAGTAGCTTTGATTGGATCCTTGGCTCCGAGGCATCTCACGATGTAACCCCATGCAAAGATAGTTTTGTTGCATATAATCCTGTTGATTACGGTAGAGCGCATTTGGGGAATAATCATTTTTGCACTATTGTTGGAGTGCGAGATGTCCAGATCAAGATGAAGGATGGACATGATATATTGTTGAAACATGTCAGACATGTACCGAAAATGCACATGAGTTTGATCTCTATGGGACACCTGTTTGATGAAGGCTATTCCACAAGCTTTGGAAAAGGAGGTTAGAAAATTAGCAAAGGAACATTGGTCGTGGCCAAAGGACCCAAAACAAAAATGTTATATGCATTGAAGGTAATGATAGGAAAATTGAATTTGGTTGTTGTCACAAAAGAAGGAAATTCAATAGATCTGTGGCATAAGAGCTTGGGCCACATGAGCGAGAAGGGCTTAAAAGTCCTTGTTGGTAAAAATTTACTACTAGGTTTGAAATCCTATAATCTTGATCTTTGTGAGCATTGTATATATGGTAGACAAACAAGGGTTTCATTCCTAAAAGGTGGCTATGAAAGAAAGAAAAAATACGGTTAGAATTGATACACTCATATGTGTTTAGGCCCGTTAACATTAAGTCATTAGGAGGAGCATCATATTTTTTAACATTTATAGATGATGCATCCATGAAGGTTTGGGCCTACCCTATGAAAAGTAAAAGCGAAGTGTTTGAAATATTTCAAAAGTTCCATGTTGTTGTTGAAAGAGAGGCTAACAAATTTATCAAGTGTTTGAGAACATATAATGGTGGAGAATATTTCTCAAATGCATTCAAGGAATATTGTAATAAATTTGGCATAAAGAATGAGAAGACTGTGTCTGGTACTCTTCAACAAAATAGTGTTGCAAAAAGGATGAATCACACCATTATGGAGAAAGTGAGGAGTATGTTGTCCAATCCTGGTTTGGAGAAACATTTTTTAGCAGAAGTTGTAAGGACAACTTGCTACCTTATAAATCGATCTCCCACTACAGCCTTGGATGGCAGCATCCCTGAAGAAGTTTGGAATGGTAAGAAGTTGAATTATTTTCATTTGAAAATTATATTTGGATGTGAAGCATCTGTACATATTCCCAAAGAAAATATAACTAAGCTAGATGATAAATCTATGAAATGCATTTTTTTGGGATATGTGGATAAAGAATTTGGTTATCCTCTATGTGATTTAGTGAAACATAAAATTATTAGAAGCATGCATGTTATATTTAATGATTCAGAAATGTTTAAAAGGAATGTAGGTGAGTTGGAGGTCAAGAAAGTTATTCAAAGATTTGAGGAGCAATAGGAAAACATCCCACCAATGTAAGAAAATGGACAAGAAATTCAAGAGCATGAGAGATGGAAAGTGGAAAATGACGAACATCAAGAAGAAGGAATCTTGTAGGAACCTTTACAAGATTAAAGTTGATAATGCACCATCATAGTTGGTTCGCTGATCTTCTAGGCCTCATAAGCCTTCATAAAGGTGTCCTCCTTCAAAATATATTTTATTGACTAATGAAGGTGAGCCTAATTATTTTCAATAGGCTTGTAAAATTGAGTAAAGTAAGAGTGGAATAAAGAAATCGAGGAAGAAATGAACTCTTTGTTGGAAACTAAAACTCGGGAATTAGTAAAGCTCCCAAAAGGTAGAAAGTCTCTATAAAACAAATGGGTTTACATGATTAAGCATGAAAGTGACAAAAAGGAGAGGTATAAAGCAAAGCTCATGGTGAAAGTATTTTCCCAAAAAGAAGGTATTGACTTCACTGAAATTTTCTCACTTGTTGTGAGAGTGTTATCCATAAGAGTCATTCTTGGTCTTGTTATTGCTTTAGACCTAGAATGTGAATAGTTAGATGTAAAGACTGCTTTCCTTCATGGTGAATTGAAGGAAGAAACTTGAATGGAGCAACCAGAAGGCTTCATACAAAAAGGTAAAGAAGGCATAAATTGCAGGTTGAATAAGAGACTCTATGGGTTGAAACTACAGGAATGTAGGTGAACTGGAGGTCAAGAAAGTTATTGAAAGGTTTGAAGAGCAGCAGGAAAACATCCTACCAATGCAAGAAAATGACAAAAAATTTAAGAGCATGAAGGATGGCAAGTGGAAAATGATGAACATCAAGAAGAAGGAATATTGTAGGAACCTTTATAGGATTCATCTTGATAATTCACCATCACATTTGGTTCACAGATATTCTAGGCCTTATAAGCCTTCATAAATGTGTCCTCCTTCACACTATATTTTATTGATTGATGAAGGTGAGCCTAATTGTTTTCAAGAGGCTTGTAAAATTGAGTACAGTAAAGAATGGAAGAAAACAATGGAGGAAGAAATGAACTCTTTGCTGGAAAATAAAACTTGGGAATAGGTAAAGCTCCAAAAAGGTAGAAAGGCTTTACAAAACAAATGGGTTTACAAGATTAAGCATGAAGGTGATGAAAAGAAGGAGAGGTATAAAGTAAGGCTGGTGGTGAAAGGATTTTCCCAAAAAGAAGGTATTGACTTCACTGAAATTTTCTCACTTTTTGTCAAAATGTCATCCATCAGAGTCCTTCTTGGTCTTGTTGCTGCTTTAGACCTAGAATTTGAATAGTTAGATGTAAAGACAACTGTCCTTCATGGTGAATTGACGGAAGAAAATTATATGGAGCAACCAAAAGGTTTCATACAAAAAGGTAAAGAATACCTAGCTTGTAGGTTGAAGAAGAGACTCTATGGGTTGAAACAGGCACCTCGACAATGGTACAAGAAATTTAATTCATTCATGTTGGAACATGGTTTTCAACAAGTTGGAACCTAACCATTGTGTCTATATCAAGAGGTATGATCAAGGAAAGTATATAATATTATTGTTATATGTGGATGACATGTTGATTGTTGGTCATGATAAGAATATGATCAATAGGCTGAAAAAATATTTGGGCAACAAATTTGAAATGAAGGATATGGGCCCAACACAACAAAAGTTAGGCATGAGGATCATGCGTGACATATAAAAAAAAAAGTTTTGGTTGTCACAAGAAAAAATATATCAAGGTGTTTGACAAGTTTAATATGAAGGATGTCAAGCTAGTTGGTATACCCCTTGCAACCCAATTCAATTTGAGTACTGAGTTATGTCCTACTGATGACAAAGAGAAGGAAGAAATGAGAAATATTCCTTATGCTTTAGTACTTGGTAGCCTGATGTATGCCATGGTATGTACACAACCAAACATTGCATATTCAGTGGGAGTAGTGATAAGGTTACTTGCCAATCCAGGAAAACAACATTGGAAAGGAGTAAAATGGATTTTGAGGTATCTCAAGGGCACTAGTCATTATTGTTTATGTTTTGGTCATAATAATATTGTGCTTGAAGGATTTACAGATGCAGATATGGTTGGAGATATGGTCACTAGAAAGTCCACTACAAGTCATTTGTACACATTTGCAGGGGAAGTTGTATCTTGGGTGTCAAGAATACAAAGAATAGTAGCTCTCTCTACAACATAGGTAGAGTACATAGCTGCAATAAAAGCTTGTAAAAAGATGTTGTGGTTGAAGTGATTCCTAGGAGAGATAGGAATAAATCAGGACAAGTATGCACTATATTGTGATAGTTAGTGTTCCATTCACTTGGTGAATACCTAACATTTCACTCAAAACAAAGCACATTGACTTAAGGTACCATTGGATCTAGCATGTGTTGGAGGAAGGACAATTATCCTTGGAAAAGATCCATATAGATAGGAACCCTGCTAATATATTCACTAAGATTCTACTAAAAATAAACATGAGTTATGTAGAGGCATGGTAGGACTCAGTGTGACTTGATTCATGATTCTTCATTTGGATTCAAGTGGGAGAATGTTAAATGTGAAGAAAAAAAACTGAAATCGGCGCCGCCTACGCCGAAATCCACAACCGATAGTCGTCTTTAGCTGAACCTACCACACTGGGCATTGAATTTCTAGATTTCAATGTGCAGTCATATGAATCACATGAAAAAAATTCTGGATCTTCCTTTTTCATCTTTAAATTTGTATCTGCATCTACGTGAGAAATGTAATCCAAGGAAAGACCTTCCATGAATAATAGAATTCTGTGTTTTTTTGTTCTCCATTCTTGTCTCTGTCTTGTGTTTTCCATTTGTGCTATAGTCCTCTGATTAGATCTCTGTTATGTGTGCTCTATCACTCTAAACCCATTAACATACCCTGTGCGAAACCCTAGACAAAAAACTTTCCACACGATTCGATGAGAACCTGCTACTCCTCTTCCTATGGTCAGATGTCAAAACCAAGTTCCCCTACACTATAGTAATAAGCAACACTAAGAACAAGCCTAGAAATAGCGATATAGAGCCCCTCTACCACATTGTCATGAAATAATAGAAGTTTCAAGCTAAATAATGTCGATTCACTCCTAAAATAACGAAATTTATCCCTTTCCTTTAAATTAAGTTGTAGCTCGTTAGAACAAGAAAGAAAGAAAATCCAACAACACAACTGTAATAAACAATTTATATCTTTGGTTGAAACCATTTCTTTAGCTCCCTTGAAGCAATGTTAGTTGTTGTTGCAACACTCAAAAGGTCGATGAGTCTATAGAGCTTGGTTGAATCACTCCACTTCAACTCTAAAATACTCCCTTACAAATGCGAGTGGGAGTTCACCATGTACAACAAAAATCGTTGCCACATTTTAATGCCACTTAATGCAAAAATCGTTGCCGCATCCGGGTCTGTAGCCCTGATGTGGCAGTTGTGCTCACACCATCCTCTTAGGAAAATAAAAAAGCCAGGAAAACTCCATGAATTTTTTTGCAATTTTTTTGTACTTACAGAACTAATACAAAACCATGGATCATAGGTGTCCTTGCTGTGTAGTGACATAATAACTACAACATATTGTCAATATACTAAAAGATATTGTTATTAACTTCATATTGGTCTTCATGGTTATTATGGGTTTTGCATTTGTCTTAACAAAGAGCTCCACCCATTTAATTGCTCTGATGGTATGGCTATGGAGGTTGATAATTTATTCTATGAAACTACTTTTATCAATGATAGTGGCTAGGAAGTCCAAAATTAATTTTATTGTATATATTGTTTTAGTTGGTAAATTATTTGTGTTGTGTAGAAATTAATGTGTAGATTCAAAACTAATAAAATTTACTAAATCACAAGACTTGAAGCTACTGTAGTACTGACTTCCAGAAGTTAATTCACCATATAGAACATAAATCAGAGACATGCAAAAGGAAACATCATACATACAAAGAGATTTATCTAGGGGAAAGCAACTGCTCAGAACCCCTTCCTATTTGTATTGCATTAATCAAATAATAGAGATGAATACATATGCTTGCTCAAGCCTGAGCACAACCTGCAAGTGTATATTCTATCTCTCTACTTTACTGACTGACTATGGATAACACTTAGCCCATTTTCAAGCCCACCAAGGTCTTATTTCCTTGTGTTGTTCCTTGAGGAATTGGCTCTTTATTAATTAGAAAATTTCCTCATCTGGATTGCACAATTCATTTAGGTCCTTCCTCTAGTTGCATGCAACATATGTACACATTGGAATATTCTAAAACTAATAGTACATTGCCTTAGAATCTTCATCTCAACTAGGTAACTCGATTTCTCTGCATGCTTATATGGATGATCACAGAGTGCGGTTGAAGTTCCACTTCCACAACTTGACCTTCCACTAGTTCTTCCAACAGTTAGAACTAGTTTAACTGGCCATAACTCAATTTAACTGAATTAAATTTATACAACTTAAATTAACTCAAAGTAGGCTCATAAAATCTATAAACCCACTACACACAACCGAACTTCATGTCCCTAACTCGAATTAATCGAGGTAGACTCTTATTTTTTAGGAATCAATTCAAGTAAACTGAACTTAAACTCAATAACCTGAATTGATTGTTCTTAATTGAGTGAAAAGTGCTATGTCACCTCATTTAACTCCTCCATGTTGTCTGTTGATGTGAAAATTCATTTTTTCTCAATTTTAATTAAGGTAAGAATCAAAATTGGGACTTTCTTGCTGCATTTTTCAATGCTCCCTCTCAAGAAGAAAGGGATTATTAACCATCCCTATCCTAGACATGTGGAATGTATTGCATGCAACACCTCTCATTTTCATTGCTGCAACTGTAACATTTGTAATTGAAAATCATAAAAAAAAAATTGAATCAACTGTGTCTGCAACTATCTACTAGGAAAATTGTGTTGCTATTGACTCTGCTACTGAGCCTCTTACTCTGCGGTCAACAATCCTTTACACTCCTCAATATCTGACTGACACTGATCCTCCTGATATTGTATAATGTGGGCCCCCGTAGCAAGGTAATGATCCATGAGGAGAAAGTTTCGACGGACCTTGCCCAAAATTCTGCAACTCTTGGAATAAGGATCTACATCACTCCACCTCACTCCAAGAGGTATAGATGCATGTGCTCCCTCTGCTCACTTAGATCAAAATCTTCCCTTGCTAGGGGTGTCTTCTTGAGTGGATGTATCCACTCTCCCTCTCATTTTCTTCTCCATTTGTGGCTTCTCCACAACTTCCTAAGGCTTCTTCTGGGGCTGCATGCTATGAGGTCTAATAGGCTCCATCTCAACCACCATATCTCTAGTATCTTCCTTGCTCCTCAAGGTTTTTCATGCATCTTCTACCTCAAGTTCATACATGTTCTTGACTTGAACCTCGACCTGCTTCACTTGTCTCGTGGATATGTGTCTTAGGAATGCCTTTCCTTTGCTGAAGATCGCATTGTAGCCACGTCTTCCAAAACTGCAATAGAGACAAGATTATTCTTTACACCCAGAGAAAACATTACATCCTTGAGTCTAAGAGGGGAGCCATACTCCCTCTGAAAGGTGACAATACCAATCTCGGTCGCAGTGTACCTTTTTGCGTCTCCAAATTCAATATTCATATGGAGATCTTTCTCCTCCAAGTCACTAAAAACATCTCTATTCCTCGTCATGTGGAACGATGCACCACTGTCAAAATACCACATGCTCCCCATCACTATGCTCTCCATGCATGCGATGATAATGAATTCAAGCTCAAACTATGAAGCCAAAGCTTCATTTGTTGTTGCTACTGCAGGCTGCTTGTTGCTTGCCTTCTTCTATGGACATTTCGTGGCATAATGCCCAAATTCATGACAGTGAAAGCACTTGATTTTGGACAAATATTTTTTTCTTTCTGTCTTGGCTGGAATAAGCCTCACCTTGGGACTTCTTCCCCTTTTCCTTCGTTCCCTTGCTGACTAATGAAAATTCCCCTTCTTCCTTTTTAGAAGAGGTCCCATCTCTGGTATTCTGCTTGATTTCTTCCTGCACTAGATCAGACCATAAATGCTCCCATCTTGATAGTTTCTCTCTACCATTTGCCAAATCTTGATAGATATGCCAACTCTTGGGAAGGACAAAAATGGCTAGATATACCAAGTCTTTTTCAGGGACATTAACGCTGACCCCACCAAGCTCATCACAAAACTGTGTAAACCTACTTAGGTACTACATAATTGTGTCATTCTTTTGCATCTTGATACTTCGAAGCTTGTCCTTGAGTTCCAGCTTCTTTTGGTCACTATTGTTCTCGAAAAATTATGCCAGTGCTTTCCACATCGCGAACAAAGTCTCTTTTCTGGGGATATTCGAGACAATACGATCCCAAACTCCCTATAATATGATTCTCCTCACTTTGGCCACATCCTTCGTCGATGGAGAAATATTCTGGGCATCAGATGGTTAGGAGTTTTGCTACATCTATCATGATGTATTTTAGTAGCCTATTATAATCCAATATTGCCTCCATGCAGACCTTCCTTGCAACAAAGTTTGAGGTGCCTTCCAAGGCATACTCAAGCTTGAGTGAAATCCATCTTATCAGTCCTGAAGAACACTAATCTTCAAATTTGTGTCTCCTGTAATGACAACTTTGAAATCTCTGCTCTATAATGATTCCAACTCTGACACCATGTAGAAATTGATGTGTAGATTCAAAAATTCTCATGAAATTTACTAAATCACAAGACTTGAAGCTACTCTATTGATATGTAGAAGTTAATTCACCATATAGAACATAAATCATAGACGTGCAAAAGAAACATCACACATGCACAAAGATTTGTCTAGGGGAAAGAAACTACTCAAAACCCCTTCCTATCTGTACTACATTAATCAAATAATATATATGAATACATATGCTTGCTCAAGCCTGAGCACAACCTATAAGTGTATATTCTATCTCTCTTCTTGACTGAATCACTTTGGCCAATGCTTAGCCAATTTTGAAGCCCTCCAAGCTCCTATTTCCTTGCGTTGTTCCTTGAGGAATTAGCCCCCTATTAATTAGAAAATTCCCTCATCTAAATTGCACAATTCCTTTAGGTCCTTCCTCTCACTACATGCACCACCTATACACATTGGAATAGCCTACAACTTATAGTACACTTCTTTGGAATCTCCATCTCAACTGGGTAACTTGAATTCTCTACATGCATGACCTAATTTAGACTAGTTAATTTGTTATCTAGATGATCACTGAGTGTGGTTGAAGTTTCACTTCAACAAATTGACCTTCCACTAGTTCCTCCAATATTTAAAACTAGTTTAACTGACCATAACTCAATTTAACCAAATTAAATTGAAATTAACACAAGCTAGGCTCCTAAAATTTAAGAACCCATTGGACACAACTAAACTTCATGCCACTAACTTGAATCAACTGAGTGAGACTCCTATATTTTAAGAATCAATTCAAGTAACCTGAACTTCAACTCATTTACTCGAATTGAATGTTATTACTTGAGTGAAAAGTGCTATGCCACCTCAGTTAACTCCTCCAAGTTGTTTGCTGATGTGGAAATTCAAATTTCCTCAATTTTAATTAAGGAAAAAAATCAAAATTTAGCATGTTATCACTTCGTAATTTCCCTAGGTTGAGGAGAGAAACCCAGGGGTAACCACAAAACCAAATGTAGAGCTTGGATCTAGCCCTTCCATCTTTAGAGAGGGATCTCTCTATCTGATTTAGATTTTTGTTTTTTAATATATTAGGCTAGTTATGAAAATTTGAGGTGGGGGTTTTCAAAGGTTTGGTTTAAAAATGTAGGGAAGGTCCATTGGGCATGAATTCATGAACCTTTTAGAAATCAATCACAAAATGACAGAGCAACTATAACAGGGTAGGATAGGAATTTTTTTGGATCTTATAGGGTGTATGTGGAGTGAAGGATGAATACAATTTAAGTTCAATTAAATATAGAGCATATTGAGATGAATTCTATACTTAACATCAGAATGAAAACATTGATATATTTTACAAGCCAAAGCAGAGTACACTTAAGAAAATTTGGCCCTTAATCTTCTTGTAACAATAAAGGGGGAAAACATATAGAAAATAGAGAAAGGAAACAATTTTTACATAAGAAAGTACATCACCAATTGTTTGAGATGGGAATCCTGGAACAAAACTCTCTGTCTTTCTGTAAATTGATCACTTTCAGTACAATGCACAACTTACATCAATACGACTCCTTTCTTCATACAAGTTCCAACATTTTCTAAGTCTTATTACAAAGTGTTGATATATTTTCTACTGAAATGACTTTGGATTCCAAAATAAATTGATTACAAAATAATATCTAACAGAATTACATATTTTTCTGAAATAAAACTAGAAAATAGAAACTTTGGACAAATTCGGTTGTGACTTTTTCTAGCTCTTGCTTTTTGTTTTTGTTCCAAAATTGTAGGTCTCTTGTTCATCCTTATTCGACAAACTCTAGTAATTGGTCCCAACGTTCTTCACCTGGGATAGAAAAATTCACCATGTTTCTAAACCTTTCATCTACCTCAGTGTAAGTTTGAAACATTGGTTTATTAAAAAATAAATAATGAATTTCATGTTGTGTGTTTAAATCAAACTGAAGGCCCTCCAGAAAGGCTTCTCCACTGATAGCTCCCTTTGCCTTTGTAAAATTATATGCATCTGCAACTATGTTTCACAATTGTTCCTGGTAGTTTTCTAATGGAGTCAATTTTCCATTAGAGTTTTTGAGAGTGGGAAGTCCTTTCTCCTACAACAAAAAAAGCTTTCTATTGAATATCTTAGCCTATAGCTCCATCTATTTACACTTGTTCTCCAACTACACCATCAAATTATTCTTAGTCAAAACTCATTTGACTTCCATTACCATCTATGTTCTGTCCTAAATGTTGAGATCTTCAAGTTCTTCTCTGGTTTTGGAACTCAACAAACTTATGATCTTCTGTGCTTCTTCTAGCCTATGCTCAATATCAAATTTAGTTTGCTCCACTACTACTTTGACTCTTTGGAACAATTATTCCTGTTCAAAAATAATTTAGATGCAAGGCCACATATTTGTAACATCGGCATTAATATTGTGCCAAATGTTGCGTTTTGCGTCTTCCAACATTTGAATAATGATGGGTTGATCTTCATACTTATGAACTTCCTAAATTTGCTTGAAATTATTTTGTAATTCTTCCAAGTAAGCATTATATTCCTTTATCTTGTTTTCTTCCATCTTGGTTCGAGTTGCTGACAATTTCTCCACCTCTTTGTTTGTCAATGATAGTTCCCCCAAAGCTTGAGTTAGCTTTTCTAAGGAATCTAAAACTGATACTTGTGTTGTAAGTTGGGTTACAGTCCCTGTTGTTGATGTTCTTGCTGATGTCCCTATTGATGTTCCTGCTGCTTCTCGTTGCTCTTTTTCTTTTAGCAGTGCCTCCATGTCTTGCTCCATTTTCTGTATTTGAGCATTCTGTTCCACTACTAATGTAAGAAACTTCTATTTCTCCATCTCCAAACTAGTGATTTCTTTAGCCTGAGGGTGTTATGGAGTTAGGAGTTTGAGAATTTTCCTGAGAGCTTGAATGCCTGCGTTCTTTGTTTTGATCACCTCCTTTGCTTAAGGGATTTATTTCCTTCAGATCAAAATGTGCCTTTCAGAAATTAGTCTATCATACTTGTTGGTGATCTTGGGTAACGACCTGCTGTGAAGGACATCCCCATGTATGTCGGCATATCACGGGACAATGCCTTTTTGTGCACCTTTGACATGATCGTCACATTGTGTACCATATTTCATCAACAAGGGGCAGACCCTCTTCAAATTGCATTCCAACAATTGCTCATGAATCTCAGAAATGCCGCACTAGTAGTTGAAGACTAGAACCTTCTCATTTCAAGGACAAATTGATTTTTGTCAAAGGATGAGCAACATGAATTTGATAATGCAATCCACCTATATGCAACCAACCTAGCTGTCAAATTGAATAACAAACAAATGCTCAAAAAATTGAACATGCCAATTGCATGATGCTACATACAGAAAATGAACCACCATCTTTTTGGTGCACATGAAGAAGATGAATATTTGGATGCAAAAGTTCTTATTTGCAATGAACAACAAGTTTTCCTCACATGTAACTAGTGGGTTGAAGTAGGTCTTGTAAATGGAGCACTTGGAAAAGTAATTTCCATTTTCTATGCAGTTGGACCAAAACCCCCTCAATTACCATCCTTTGTTGTTGTTGACTTCTTCCAATACAAAGGCCCGCCATGGGATGCCTTTAACCCATCTTATGTTCCACTTCCCCCGAATAATTCAAGGCTCTTGCAAGAAAATTCCCCTTCGAATGGAAAGGGGTTTGACAGTGCATAAATCACAAGGAATGATATTACCAAAGGCAATAATGGACATTGGAAACATAGACTGACAAGGCTTAACATTCACTTCTATCTCTAGAGTTCTAACGCTGCTTGATCTTTGCATCTCTTCACCATTTTCCTTCAGTTGCTACTCTCGCATGCAAGACAATGCTTACATCAAGTGTAGGCAACAAGAGGAATCCATACTAGCATCAAAGTCTTTATAGCCACCTGCAGTGTGATCGTTGTGTCTAGACCCTTTTGATTTCCTTTCAGTAAGCATACTTTGCATTCAATTTCACAATAGTTGCTTTCTTTTACAAATAGTTGTTGTGAAACTTAGTTAAAATCCCATAAATTTTCCCCTTTCTACAAAAAAATTAGTGTGCATTCGTCTTTAGGAAAAAAAAAAAAAAACAGGCTTTACAAGTTCACGTTTCGTTGATTTATATGAGCATACTTTTACAACTCTGCTTGAAATCAAAATACTTTAAAAAACACTTGACATGGAAATAGAAACTAAAATATTTGTTCTGACTTACTGCCAAATTACTTTTCAGCTCTCCAAGGAGTGCCTTATGATAGAAGTTCACAACGATTTTTCCAAACAACAAAAGGACTCAAAACCTACTCTGAACAAACTTCCGAAACTATTGTGGTAAAAATACAATACCCCGAACTTGACTCTAATGTTATCATATTGGTAATGTGGACCCCTATGTATTTGCAATTGCCTTTTGGATCATTTGTTTTTTCACTTTTTCTTATCCTGTTGTCCTATTTTATTTTTCATTTTGGCTTAATCTTATTTTTAAAGCTTCTTTTGTATTGTCGTGCGACTTTAACGCTTTTATATTGAACTAGCCCCTTCCGATTTCATTTCAGTAAGCATACTTTTGAGTCAATTTTAAAATAGTTACTTTCTTTTATGAATAGTTGTTGCGAAACTCAATTAAAATTCCAAAAATTTCCCCTTTCTAAAAAAAATATAATGTTCACTTGTGTTTAGAAAAAAAACAATGGACACATTTTACAAGTTCACGTTTCAGTGATTGATGTGAGCATGGTTTTACAACTCTAATTCAAATCAAATAATTTCAAACTACTTGACAGCCAAAAAAAAAAAAAAAACTCCTCTCACTTTCTCGAAAATCTCTTTTCATCCTTAAAGGCATCTATTCCAATATGCGATTACCTCCGACCTCCGATATCAGAGAACCTAAGAGATTAGCATATTGCAATATCCTAGCGCAACCCTTTATTGCATATTGGAGAGCAGAGATTTTGAATCGTTCCACATAACAAAAATGATGATATGGAATTTCTGATTTGTTAAAGCAAAATATAATATGCCATGTGGGCTCCTTTGATAGTGCTTATTATAATAAGAAGAAAACTTTTAAAAGGGTTATCACTTATGTGTTTCAGAGTTTAGATATTTGCTTATTATTATAAAGAACCAATGTTACATGTATTAGAGTTTTAGTATCGAAGATTTCTAAAATAATTCCTCCAATGTCATAATTATGATATAACTCTATTATCAAAAGGTTCCTCCCACCAATAGACTACAACCACTCTATGGCTTTCCTGCCACATCATTTTGACCAATGACGTGAGAGGAAATCTGGTTCCACCAATCAGAAGCCTCCCTTGACTAGGGTTTTGACCATCCAAAGGATAAAGTTAACCCAAAATTTCCTTTAAATTCATAACCTCAGTCCTATGCACCGTAACAAAGCGTTCTCTTTAATTTTTGTCATGACTCAGCGAAGGGACCTCGACTCTGCATTGTGTAGAGTCTTAGACGAAGAGCTCTATAACCTCCCCGGTTTTAAGCTCTGTTGTTGCAAAGGATTCTTTGACCAAATTTTTCCGACTCTGTCTCTATCTCAGGAATCTCGTAGACTACCAGACGTGCTTCACGATTTGATGATGATACCTTTGGTTACTTAGAACAATCTACGATGTTATCCTTCCTGAGCTTGGGTGATATATTCTCCAATGGATTGCTAGCTGACGAGTATTCCCTTCCCATTGGGAGGGAATCCTACCCAAGGTGGCATAGGCGCTCCTATGTCGCTTACCTACCATAGGTTTGGTGTGGACTCCTGAGAGGTTCCTACCTCGCCCGCCACACGCTGACAGTCCCAGACCTTATGCCAAGCCTACAAGTAGCTCCATGGCACTTGACAAAACATTCAAGTGCCTCTACAACCATCCTAAGATGCTAATAATAGGTATCCAACCTGTTGAGAAGGCCAGGTTGGAGGTCATTTAGGAAAAGTTGTCAGCTCGTCTGATCCTAAGTGATAGCTCCACTTGACATTAATCCAATGATTGTCATGCAACACAACAACTTGTAACTTGGAAAACAAAAAGCATGCAAGTGGATAAACACCCTACGATTTAGCTGGTCTTCCATGTAAAATTCATATTAATAAAAGGGTCTCAGAACCCACTATCTTTCAAGTTTCATCCAACCTCTCATGGCTCGACAATGACATGTAATGAGTTATGTCTCTTCCTTAATAAGTTATTAATCTTTGTTATCATGTGGTTTGTTATAGTATGTAATTTGTTATGCCACCTAATCTTTATTATCATGCAGTTTGTTATAGCATGTGATTTGTTATGCCTCTTATGCATAAAAAATTCTATGTTTACCTTTAGTAGTCATTACACACATCTTTGCCTTCATCCTTTACACACACACACACACACACACACACATCTATATATATATATATATATATATAACTCATCCCCATAGGGATGTACCACATATGAAAACATAATCAACATAATGCAGTCCTTTAATCCAGAACCAGTAGTGGAATGAGAGGTTTACTCATCGCAACATTCAAAATGAGACAACATAGAACATTTGTACCTCCAATTTGGAAGAGATGCGATAACATAATTAACTAATTTTAATAACTGTATCGAGTCCATTATATTGGAGGTTTTGATATTGGAGATAAAAGAAACATGCCACAGTTTGCAAACTTTCACTGTAATAAAGCTTCAATGTGGTGGACACCAAATTACAATTAAACTCATTTTTATATCAATATCACATCCATATTGTCAACCATTTTAGATGATGGCACATAACGAAAGTTTCGATAAATGGATGCAATCTTAGATTAAATCCAATCTTATAATTATACCGAGTCCGCAAGTGAATCGATGACCGATGATTTGATATTGGAGGTTTCATTCAAAAGTATCATATCATGGTGGATGTGAAATTCTTATTAATCAACATTAATACACCATATTGGGTCCGGATATCGGAGACTGGAGCAAATCCGAGGTCGGATATTATCGCATATCGCTGCACACGCCTTCAAAAATATCGGTGGGATATGGATATCGGAGGAAGTTCTCTATCGCAAGTCAGAGATGGGGGGTTTCAAGTGCTAACATATAACAAAAGAACTGAATCATCAAATGTAGATATATGATATTGTTGTTCGTCTCTATACTTAACAAATTTCGATTAAAACACATCAATGGTGATACTGATCTAATCACATGCAATAACATATATGAAAAACTTGAATTAAAACAAAGTTCAATTAAAACAGTACTTCATCTCAAAAATATCACATCAACGTAAAGATAATAGTACCTGACACACATTCACTCTGCTCATAAGTAAAATCAGTATGGTTCTTCTTTCTATTAAGACTTGTTTATAGCTACAATGGTAAAAACCAAAATACTTCTTGCAAAATTTCAGAACCCCCTTTCTTCATAACAATGAAGGGGATTTAAAGTTTAAAATTAAAACTCAAATATAGAAAAGTACATAAAATGTTATGTTGATCCAAACACGCCACGCTTAAAATAAAAGTACAAGCTAATACTACATTCCTGTTACAAGAAGTTGATCAAGACTTGGACGAAGACTGCTCTATGAATTGTTGTTGAAGTTTGCATATATCTGTCACCAGCTTCAATTTAGGTGGATGTTTGGGCATAATGTGCATCCATGCAGTGAATAACGCATCGTTGAGTGCTAGAAGTGCCTAACTGGTTGTCTTTAGAAGATACCTCAGCATCAACCATTTCCCATGTGGTTTGACTAAGAAATGTCAATGGCATTCCAAGTCAATCTTTGATAGAGATTTTATCTACTCAACCTTCTTCCTTCATTATTCTTGCTAAGATTTTATCAATATTTTAACATTGGACAACGTATCTTGTGGTCATTCTGAGATTAAATTTTCTTGCAACAGGCTATCATTGATTGATTCAATCATGTTGCTATACATGTCCTTGGAAATATAGATTTCCATCTCCACATTTTTAAGCCTTATCTCCCATTCTTGGAAGAAAATCTCTTTCTGAGATTCTTCTATTTTGGGCAGATTTTCTAATTGGCCCTCAGAGCTGTTCTGCGAGTCAATGAAATTAGAGATTTTCTCTTCAAATTCCTTGATATATCTCCTCATATAGAACAATTGATTCACAAGTGCATCAACTAATCATCACATCTCTTCGATAATGGCCAAATTTTTGTAAAATAAAACATGCTAATGAGAAAATAGGTTATTCAGCTCCCTTGCTTATTTCAAGAATTTTGTCATCTCAAGATTAGCCTTCAGTTTCTCAATCCTGCACTCTAGGTCTTGTATATGGGCATCCAAATTCTTCATGTCAGATTCATATTGAACCTTCATCCCATCGAAATTGGTTTTCAATTGTGAAAATTTAGCTTGCCATTGTTGGATGATTCCTTGCTTTTCATTTTCTAATTTTTGTTCAAGGTGCCTTATTCCATCATCTTTCTCCCTTAGGAGTTGTTGCACTTATGTGGCTTTGTCAATTGTTGCACTAGCATAAGTGCTTGCATATTGTGATAGTCTCCCAAGCTCTTTAGAAGGGGTCACTTTTACATCTTTCCACAGTACTTGAAAGGAGGTATTTGCAGGGACCAAATATTGCATTTCTTCAGTCCTTCTCCTCTTTCCGTACCTACTGACTACTGCTCTTTGTTTGGGACTGAAAAATATGTCTAGAGGAGGAATATCCTCAATATTGAGAATGACCTCAGAGGTCGGAAAAACTGGGATGATTTTCAAATCATTAGTGTCCATGGTTTTTTTGGAAGCCTCAACAGTGAACGAGGTATTCTCAGTGATTACAGGAGTCTGAGAAATCTATGTCTGCCATGGAGTTTGTTTTTTTTAGGGTCAGTCTCTTTAAGAAATAGATCCCAAATCACATCCAGACTTTCTTTTGTTGTTCCCTTCTCTGTCTTTGATTCGCTAACTGCCAATGTTTAAGTTACATCAACTGCATCTTGACTCTGAGATGCACTTGTTCTTGTGTCTCGTTCTGTGTTTTGGTGATTTAGATTTATAATTTCACTGTGGAAATGGGAAATCCTTTCAACCCTATATTGATGAAACTACACTAATTCCTCGGGGCTGAGCCATGTTGTTTCTTCTTTTTCAACCTCTGTATAATTTGAGTTTGATTGAAAGAAATCATCAAATTTATCAGGCTCATTTATAAACTGCCTGATCTTTTCCTTTTGGAATGGTTGAAAAGTTCATCAGTTGGATTTCTTCCATATCCTTAGTAGCATGTTTGAAATTCTCTAAAGAATAGAATCCACAGCGAAATGAAAAACTAGGCCATATTGTCTTGCTTTCTTTCATGACCTTAGACATGCCATTTCACACAGTCTGGTAAGCTATTTCCTAGGCTAAGAGCTTATCAGGGACATACAAGGGGAATACATGAGGTTGTACAAGGCTTCCAAAAACTCAAACATAAATAAATGATTCCTCCCCAAACCATATTCCGACTGATAAGAGGTCAAAGTTGCCTTCAACGAAGATTATAGGACACTTCTCATTGAAAACAAACTAGTAAATAGGAAGGAAGACACCATGGATAATCTTGTAAAAATGGGGTTGGTATTTTGACTCCCATAGAATATTATGGTAAATGTGAATAGGAAAATGGCCTTCAATTGTCCATTTCCATCCGATGGATGGAAGATCTGAAGTGAAACAAATACAATCCATAATGTAGGCACTCATGTAGAATGGAAGAACAACAGTTTCAGAAAAATTACACTTTTTCCTATATTCTAGGATTTTGTTGTTGAAGTTGTTGGACATAATAGTTCCCTAGTCCATTACATATCTATTAGAGGAAACTTCAATCAGTGGTATCCATTGGTCTGAAAACTTCTAGGGATTGACATAGCCAAACAATCTACATATCATTGCAGCAAAAAAATAATAGGGTGCATTAATAGAGGCTATAACATACATACCCTTGTCCCCCCACTTATGTTTGTTTGGGTCTCTTCTCCATCCTCGAATGAACTTAGATTGGTGTTCATTTTCCTGCATGAACTTCTCAATGAACTCTTTATCATATTTCTTCTAAGCTAGTGCGAGGTGGTACATTGCAGACATATATTTTCCAGTGAAAGAGTTGATGATCATCTGTCTCTTGGTCATGAAGTTCCTAGCTACGATGTTCATATGATCAATGACCCATATGATCATATCCATGTAAGGAAATATGCTTGGTCAAGCACCAATTCTATGGAGAAACGAATTGGCCACATCATTCTATGGAATTTCTGAAACATGAACCTTGTCTTCTATTGTGACTATTCTTTATGTGACTTTTGGCCCTTCATCTTCAACAAGCTTATACATGGCCTCCTAGAGTCGGAAAATAGCCCAGGCACTTCTGTGATCTCAGGAGGAGGAGAAACTGACTGTTGTTGAATAGGAATTTTCCTTCTGGGTTTAGCCAGTCGAGACATTTCTTGTGAATTATGTTTATTGTGGCTAGCCTGCGAGCAAAAAAACAAAGAATGACCAACACCTACACTTAGAGAAAATGACAAATTATGCATAAATCTAATAATTTTATGAGCGAAATATCCATGAATCGTTAGTATTTATGAAAGCATTTAGAATATTGAAAACCATAAATTCAATACATTTCACCATTAATTGACACAACGTGCATCCAAATGGCCTTCGACACACGTCAAATTTACTGGAGATTTTTATTGGAGAAAGCAGACAGATGCCCTACCAAAACTTGTGATCTCATTTATCTCTGACCCCGATTACTTTTATTAGAACATCTTTAATATAAAATGGCATCTTGCCCTTCATCGTATCTTTTGGAATGAAACCTTCGCTTACATTTTCCAATCTCCAATTATGATATGTCTTACGCCCCTAGTTACCTTTTTATAATGCCTTCAATGTAATATTGTACACGTCAGCTTTAGCGCAGATTTTTATCAGAGAACTCATATGGTTTTCCTAAAAAAACTTGCGATCTCATCTATCTCCACACCTAATTAACTTTATCAGAACATATTTAATATAAAATCGCATCCACCCTTCATCACAACTTTTGGAATGAAACCTTCGCTCACATTCGTCGATCTCTGATTGCATTATGGAAATAGCCCTTGATTCCTTTGAAATGTTTGTGAACATCATACTAGCCCCAAATTAGAGCCTTCTCTATCAACCATTTCCAATCAGAGGTGTAGTATTAGTGCATGACCTGTCAATTCACCAATTTCTGATCATTGATCAGCTTCTACATTTGGCCCTTAGTCTTGTAGATCTTCACATGACCATAGTCTAGACCCCGTATCGGAGCACTTCAAGCGTAGGTTATCAACCGCAGGTTTCACTTCGATGCACAATACACCTCAACCTCCGATCATTGATCTCCCATATGTGATGCCATCACTGCCACATATATGCCACCTGTCACCTTGTGAGTAGTGCCACATGTTACAATTTTTTGTCCTATTGTGAGCTTTGAAACTACTGAATCTGCCTACCATGTATCAACCGTGTTGACACGTCGTGATGATGTTAGCCTCCGCGTGTCACTTCTCACAACCAATTACTAAATGCCATGCGTCCCTTAACACATCCAGTCGTTATTTTCCACGTGTCTCTTCTTGGATCCAGTGTTTTGCTACCTTTGGGAGGAGAGAGAAAAGGCTCCATATTCTTTGATTTCATAGACAAATCCTTTGTTAGTTTTTTATCTCCTATCCCGACACATTAACACTAGCAACCCATTCTCAGTGATTCCATCACACATCACAACTCACATATCGACGTTTTTGAAATGTGTTCACTCTGCCTCAATTCCAAAGATAAAGTACATACCTTGGACCCCCGACTATCGATTGTCAATATCATAGGGCCCCCGACTACCAATATCAACTTTCATATAATGTCACCACTAATAATTTTCGATCATCAATATCAAATGTGGATGCGATTCATTTTTTTACAATGTTTTCGTGTGATTTTTCCTCCATTGTGCCGCAACTTTCTAATATAGTATATCTATCACACCTGTCATGTTAAAACCTCTTATATCAAAACCTATGATACGTAATAAGCTCTCTTTTTGTCTCAAACAGAGATGAACTAAGGGTTCACATGTCCTATCAACACTACCTTGTGACTCTTTGTGCAAATTCTAGTTTACATGTTGAGTTGAAATTTTGCTCATGTTGGCCCAAAAAAAAAAACTATACAAAATATTTAAATAATGTTGGTTCATAAAAAATTTGCATGTGAAGAAATTGGATCCATCTTGGCTCATATTAGATTTGTGTTTAAGATGGATCTATGATGGTATTTGAAAAAAAAATTAGCTAATTAAAAGCCAATATGCCTCAATTGTTATTAACTTCTCATAAAATTTATGTACGTTTAAATGTTATTTAAACTTACTCTCTCTATATACTATATATATATATATTATATAATATATATATATATAATATGATATCTATAATATATATAATATAGATATTATATATAGTATATATAATAAAATATATATATATATACATGGATTCAAGAAAAAACATGGATTTTATTTATAGCCAAAATAAACTACATTTTAAATAGAGGCTTAAGCATTACACTAGTACTAAAATTTTAAAAATAGATTAATTTTTTTCAAAATAGGATACACTGATGTTATGTACCATCATAAAATACTCTCTTTTCTCCACTTAAAAAAAAAAGTCATTGACAATCTTTAATGTATGCCCTTGCATCCTTCATAATTTGTCCTTGAGAATTTATCAGTTATAGTTTCCTTAAATGTCTTATTACCCATCTACAACATATATTCTGATTTGTAGCTTATAGTTAGGAGGTTGCTTTTGCAATATCTAGTAGTTCAAAACATTTGCCCGTGACCTCCCAAAAAGATACATTTTATGTAATGTTCAAAATCCTGAAAAGTGGTGCCAAGGATGTGAAAGAGCAGAAATATATAGAATGAAAGATGAAAGTCCTATGTAATCTATTTATGCCGAGCGACACAACTGGTGGAGACTGTCATTGCCTTCATTACTTTCTTTTATTTTCCATTGTCCTTCATCTAATGTCAATCCTCCTTCTGAAAGTTGATTGACCTTTTGGTTTTGTTCCCTATAGATATGTGCAAAAGAAATGTCAGAGAAGTTCCTCACTTTTTTGGATAACATTTTGATACAATGGAAAGAGGGTGTGATGTTTTAGTCTAGTCACTATCTAGATCCTTTTTATGACAATCGGGGAGTCTCCATATATATTGAGTTCAAAGATACAAATAAATTCAACCAAATGTAACAGTGATGTTAAAGCAAATAACTCAACATAGTTTTTTGAAAACTTCCCAATGTTGCAAGAGAAAGAGAAAAAATGAGAATTAAACAAATAGATGAGGCTTGTTGAGCCACCTATGGATGATTTCTATTGGGTTGCTCCATTAAAGAAATCCCATAGCTTTTCTTTAATTATTTCAACTTTAGAAATGTTTAGAATCCTAAGAGTGGGTTGATGAATATGAAGAGAGTCTTGTAAAGCAAGACTATTTATGACAACTCTGATAAAAGATTGCCCTCGATTTTAAGAGGCTTCCTGTCAAGCCAAGCTTTTAAAAAGCCATCCATAGTGTTTTCTTGCCAAATGTTGTTTTCTCCAATATATTTTTGTATTTCTCTCCAAACACTTGTGAAAGAACATTGTATAAAAAGATGGGGGATAGTTTCAACATACTCTAGATAGATGGAGCATCTACTAGACCCACATAAGAATATTTTATGTAGGATATCCTAGGTTGGAACTTTATTTTTTAGAAGCAACCACATAAATACCTTTGATTTAGGTAGACAATATTTCTTCCTTAGTTTTTGGACCCACTAAGGAGGTGAGTTGGCATTTGGTTGTTGTGTAATGTCTAGGTACCCATACTTTGGACTGTAGAATCCTATAGGAGCATTCGATCATGCCAAAGTATCTTTTGAAGATAAAAGAGTGATGGGATTGTGATGAAGAGATATACTGATTCTATTCTAAAGCCAGATCCCCCTCAAGGTTTAAAGCTTCAACTCTTTTCCAATATCTTTGGCCCAATAACCCATTCTAGTATAGGCCTAATGCAAATAGAAAAGGCCTTGATTATTTAATGTTTGTACTAGTTTTTCTGAAAGAATATGTGATTTACTACTCCTAATCCAAGGATCAGTTCTTATTATTAGTTTTTTACCATCTCCAAATTTCCATTCACAAAGTTTAAAATTCTTTCCAAATTATATATCTATTTTCTGTGGGCCTTCTAGGGGCTTTGAGCCAATCTAGAGTAGTGGAGAGAAAGATTCATCTTTTAACCATAGTTTGAGCCCAGAGCCCGATGTCTTGAATCAAACTTTCGGCTCCTTTTGTGGATAAATATTTTGAGAACCAAATGATATTTTTTAGCCCCCATCCTCCCAAAGTATCTGGGAGAGCTATGGAGGACCAAGTAATGAGGGAAAATGGTCTACAATATTGTTTTCCAACCCAAAGATATCATAAGGAAATATGCTTTACTTCATTGAGAATGGCTAGAGGAACCCAAGCTAATGATGCCGAATATATGGGAATTTCCTTAATCACTGCTTTTCATAGAACAAGTCTTCTAGCTCTAGAAAGCCATCTATTGCATGAGTTCCAAATTGGTAGCTCAATTTTGGCAATGAATGAAGTTGAGTCCTCCTTTTCTTAGTTGTTTGGATTTCAAAGAAACTCTAAGTATTTTAGGAGATCCCCAAGAGGCAAGGGGGCTAGTGAAAGGATTCTGGAGGCGAGGTCATAATCATCCTGATTTAGGTCGTTCCCAACAAGTATATACTTTTCATGATTTATCAACAAAATTGTTGCCATAGAGAATAATTCCAAGCTATGATTTATGGCTTGTAGAATTCCAACATCCAATGCAAGGAATAGGATGATATCATCCAAAAATAAGAGGTGAGTAATAGAACAAGCAGGGGAGGTCTTAATGCCTTTCATAAGGTGTCTTATATTTTCATAAAGGATTCCCCTACTGAGTACTTTAGCCACAATAAGAAAAAGGAGACAGGACATAGGACAACCTTGCCTTAGACCTCTCTAAGGATTTAAGAAGGATGAAGTTGATCCATTGATCAATAGATCCATTGAAGAAGTATCAATACAACTATATATTGAGTCCACAAAAGAAGGATTGAAGCCAAGATGAAAGAGAATCAGATTGATGTAGTGCCAATCCACTCTATCAAAAGCCTTGGAAAGATTCACTTTGTATATGATTTCTTTTTTCTTGAATATGGATAGAATGTAGGCCTTCTTAAGTGAGCCCAATAGCCTTGTGGATTTGTTGATCCTTCAAGAACCAAAATTGTTCCAATGAAACATGTTGAGATAGAGTTGGATTTAAATGGATATTAATGATATTGGAGATAATTTTGTAGCCAGATCTACAGAGAGAAACAAGCCAAAACTAATCAAAAGAGTCAAGCTCATCCAATTTTGGGATGAGTGTTCTGATGGTAGAGTTGAAGGGGGCTAAGAATCTACCATTTTTCCTTCAGTATTCCACCACTCTTAATAAGTCATTGTCAATAAAATCAAAACAAGATTGATAGGATTCAATGGAGAGACCATCGATACTAGGGCTTTTATCCTTTTGAAAAATACGGAATACTACCTCGAGCTCCACTTTTGTGATATTTTTCATAGGGTCTTCATTGTCATCATCAATTATTAGTATGAGTAAGCATTCACCTAGTGATTATAGTGGTAGGAGTTATAGTGGTATTAATATGAATTGAATCGACCTTATGTCACGGGAGTATGAACTTGAACCTATTGTTGATTCCTATAGATACAAAAAAAAATTAGAAAACGAAACAAAATGAAAAAACAAAAAAAAAACTCACACATTTTAGAATGCACATGTTTAACACACAGTCAATCTAAGTGCATTGAAAAAAATTTCATACACTTTTATATAAGAATATTTCAAAATTATTCATTAGCATTTTTTCATCTATAAACCTTGTATTACATTTAGATACACTATACCTTTGTATAGATACCTACAAGTAAAAAATATACGCTATTTCACTTTTTTTAAGGGGTCAATGTTGTAGTGATGTAAATATTTGTAAATATTTATATGTTAGAATAAAAGGTTAAAAGTAATATAGAACCCATGATCGGGGAGATGTTGTAATTGTCGTTAATGAGTGTAAACAAATAAATGTTGGCTCAAGCCATAAATTAAGATCCATTTTGCCATATAAATTAAAATAAATGATTTAGTAACCATATTTAAATTTAATTAGTAAGCACATAAAAACTTAATACTTACAATATAGCAATATTCTTAACCATGGATATTCACCCCCATTTCACCATGGTGTCGTTTAACCAATATACATTTTAGATTTTTTTGGCCCAATATTTTTTTTTGTCAAACCTGGATCTTTGTTGTTTAAAATGGGTTTTTGACTACATATATGGATTCAATGCTCTAAAAGACCCCTGGGGCACTCGTACTTGTGATTCAAAGAAATATTTGTCTGATTATGGGAAAGTTACACTAGAAAATATGTCAGAAAACCTTCCAAAATGTATAACATATAGAATTCAATCTTTACCACTGATATTATTAGCATTCAAATAGGCTTTGTTACATTACCATGATTGAATACCATGGCTTATCAATACCACATGCCTAAAAACTATAACTCATTTTGTAATCAAAACATTTTATAAATATTTTATTTTAGTTTAATCTTATAATATTTTTAAAAATTAAATCTAAAAGAAAAAAAGTTATAATTACTAGATCTTAGACTTTTATGATCCATATTGGTAATGAGATTCTCTTTCAGATTAGTGGTTCATCTTTGGGACAAAGGCAACTACAATAGATGGTTCGAAACGTCGACCAAATCTTCATAATGTGATTAATCTCCAAGATAATCTCATTATAATATTTTGAGATATATCTAAACCCTCTATCCTTACTATTAGTCAAAATGGATCAAATCTTCATAATGTGATTAATTCAAAAGACAATCTAGTTTTAATTAATTTTGAGATATATGTAAATCCTCTATCCTTACTATTAGTAAAAAAAATGTATTCCACAGAGATTATATCAAGGTTTTAATAAAATAAAAAATTGAAATACTTTTAAAAATGTGAAATTTATATAATATAGATAATATAATTAAGAACTAACATAGATCCATGTAAACCCTCTATCCTACTATTAATAAAATTTTGTTCCATAGAGATTTAATCAATGTTCTATAATATAATAATAAAAAATTAGAATACTTTTAGAGATGTGAAATTTATGTAATATAAATAATATAATTGAGAACCAACATAGATCCATCGAGAGTGAGGATCTACCAAATAATGGGATGAATCAAATCTCTTAAGTTTCAAACTTTTGAAGTTTGCACCTTGGGAGATTCGATACCTCTAAGGGCTTGGTAGATGTGGAGTTAATATGGATCTATGTTAATGTTATATAAACATTTTGACTCGTCAATCCTTCTGTCACTTGCGATTGGATAGCGGCAGATAGTCCATACCTCAAGTTTTTCGTTTCTCCCGAAAATGCAGTTTGCTAGTTGCTTATCTATATACATGGGAGGAAGAGACTTCCGAGATAATTGTTCTATATAACCAGAGCAACTTCGGTAGCCATGTCACTGGTTTTTTTGTTTTTTTTGTGTTTTTTTTCACATGGTATTGTGCAAGAATGACATAGGACAAAATAATATTAAGAAATTAAAAAATATTCAAAAGAATGAATAATAATAATTATTTCTTTAATATAATAAAATTGATATATAAATGTTTTTTATTAGTTAAAGATTTTTTTATTTCAATTTAATGTAAATGAGGATTTGTTTATTTATTTATTTACAATTTAGATTGATTCTCAAGGGAATATGCTGAGCATATACTTTTTTGGAATGCTTATCAATGGTTGTAATGTGTTAGAGAGTTTGTTAAGTTGCATTGACTTTTAATAAATTTAAAAAATTTGATGTCCCAACCCCCACCAATTTCCTAAGGATTTTTAAAGGACTAATTTTAGAAAAATTGTCTTATATTTTGGTTGCAATAAATTTAAAACAATTGATGTCCCAACCCCCACCAATTTCCTAGGGATTTTCAAAGCATAATTAATTTTAGAAAAACAACTTTATATCTTGGTTGTAAAGGATAGAAACTCTTCAATAATTTAGTTTTTTTAATCAAAATCTAGGATTCTTAAGGGTTAAGTAAAATCAAAGCTAATAATAAAATTTGTTGCAATAGTTTTTTTGTTTTTTTCCGTGAAAAAATCACAACTTTCTATTAAAGAAATAAAAGGTTACATTAGCAGATGCACAAGTGCATTCATATATTGTCCCTGAGGACCAAGAGGAAGTGCTTTAAGCACTCATAGTAGCTAGGTTACACAAATAAAAAAAAAAAAAAAAATACTTGCTTTCTCTTTTTTTGCCTTTTTTCTTTTGAACATTTTTCCATACCCTAAGAGATGGAGTAGCCATGACAATTGCCAACTCATCCCTTTTTCTAATGCTGATATTTATTTATCAAAGTCCAAGCTCTCAAAAACTTGTGATCGCTGGACCTTGATTGTTCTTCTTTTACTAACGTTAAGTTCCATGAATCAGGATCTTCCTAAGGTCATTGGGAGTCTCTATCTATTTTTCCCGATCCTTCAGTTTCTCTTCTTCCTCCTTTTGGGAGCCTTGTTGATCCCGTGGCTCTAGAGTTTGTTGTCTCTTATCCATTTCTTCATCTTCTTCATCAGAAGAATGCAAATCTTGGAATTGCCACCCTTTTTTGCTTCTGTGACCTTTTCTTTGTCCTTTTTTTTCGCTTGTGGGCATGTATTTAGCAAGTGTCCAGTTTGATGGCAGATCTGACATTTAACCATTTTCTCCACTTGAAGTCTTGGCGTGTCAAGTAAACACGAATTGGTAGTTCTCTAGTTAAGTCCATCTCCACACATATGCTTGCAAAAATGAAGATACCTTTCTCCATTCTTTCTTGATCTATCTTTAGAAATTTTCCCCAAAGAATTTCCAATGGTTTCTAGGAATTGGTAGTGCCAAAACGAGAGCGGAAGATTATGTAACCTTACTCATATTGGCATTTTCAATACCACCATAGTGTTGGCATCAAATCTAGGGAACCATGGGGTTACAAAAAGACCCACCCTTCCCCAAAACCATGGTACTTCATTTATGACATTTTCCAAATCTTTTTTATTATCGAATTAAACCACAAAAAACTCTTTTTCACAGAGACAAATATGACACTCTTTGGTCCAATTGAGGTAGATCCACTAATGTAGATCTTCAGATTGGGCCAGAAACCATTAAATCCACATATGATAACTTTGGCTTACAAAACAATGAAAAGGTCACTTAGTTCTAGTAATTCTATTGTCAGGTCGGAGCTTTCTCCATCTTCTCTACGAGGTACGGACCTAGAATTGTCATATTTGGGGTTTTTTTGTTTGATGCAACTACATTCCCTCTCAAAGAGTCGTTAAAGAAACCAAACCCCAACAAGTAGAAGATGATCCAATTGGCATGCTCATTCCTAGGGCATCACCTCCCAATCTTAAATTTACGATAATAGCGAAGTTCCTTTGAATACCATAATCTTTCAGTTTAGATATATCCTGCAACCCTTTTCCTAAAAAAATAAAGATTTGTAAGATACTGGTATACCTGAGCTATTTTGTACTCTTTGTTTTAGATCGTTCACTAAATCTGTTCGTCGAACTCTTAACAATATATGGGTTTCCATTAAGGGTTTTGACGAAATTAGGAAACAACTCCTCTAGATCTAGATATAAGCATTGTGGTATGCTCTATGTTTGTCTCTCCTTTAGATCTAAATCAAAATGATAGATCTAGTTTTGTTTTGAGAGGAGAGGGAACTCCTCCAATAAAAAGGACTTGGTTCCCTATGGCATGTAGGAATCCCGCGGGGAACCATCGACAAAGAGAGAAATAGTTGTTTTTTATTGCCTCTGCATCCCTCGCAGTCCAAAACACCAGATCCAAACCATATCCCAATCGTTCTTGCACTAAAAGGGAAACCCTATGCGATATTGCGATCAAAAAATGTTGTTGTGACACGTTGAGTTCCCCGTCATCAAAATGATGACAAAAACGACCCTCCACCAATCCAAAATGCTTGGATTTGTGTCCCATGCGCGAGATTGATGCAAGTTGGATGATCGAAAATTATTTTCGGCAGAGCCACTGTCCAAATTCGTGGTCCAGGTGAGATTTGCGCAAAGGACAACACCCTAGGAGAGGCATTGCTCTGAGGGTCCAACCGTTGCTTGAGATCACCAGGATCTTTGCTTGCATAGATCATTGCAATAAGGGAAAATGAGTGATCGGGTCAAAGAAGCTTGTATGTAATGAGGTCCCATGCTCGAGCCCCACAACCTCCACATTCCTTCAAAATTTACTGCAACTTCTCATGAAAAGTCGTAGCGTCGGCCTGGGGAGTACCAAGGCCTGCAATCTCGAGACAATGATATGTTGTATACATTGATAAACCATGTTCGTAATCGATCAAAACCCAATACTTTTTTATATATATTTATCAACTGTAAATACAAATAATATTTTTAATATAATTATACTAATACTTATTATTAATTATAATCAATATACAATTATTAGATATTTAATTATTAATATTTTTAATATGATTATATTAATAATACATATTATTAACCTTAAACTTTAAGTAAAGAATTATTTGAAATATTTTCTCGATGACCTCTGCGAGAAGAGAATCGAATAAAGTGGGTCTAAGTTAAAAGTTAACGTAAACGTGACACAAAAGATAGCACGAAAAACTGAGAGACGAACACACATGTACTTGCCAACAATAAAGTTGAAATTGCTTTAGTGCAAGTAAATGGAAGTCTATGTACATATACGAGGTACCTTTTTATTTCTAATTCCTTCATTATTCAAATTATATTTTTAAAAATTGAAAACTACTATTTGGACGATAGGAAGGATTTAAGAAAAAGATAAACATTTATAGCATAGTTACCAAATTCGAGGTTTTTTTTCTTGATACTTTGATTATTCAAATTATATTTAAAAAAAATTCAAAACTACTCTTTGGACTGTATTAAGATTTAAGAAAAAGGATAAACATTTATAATATAGTTACCAAATTTAATCGAATTGATGGAAAAAATTTGAAAATACGGTAGTTCCGTTCGGCAAGCCATAAATTCTATGCTATTGGGACTTTAATGCCTTATAGTACTCCCTTTTATGTATGACCATAGCCATTTCATGCAATGGTAATCGGCCACAATAAATGTGGTTACGGTATCTACACATCATTGCGTTAGTGCGATGAAATCAACCAAAACGCTCACAACATCATACGGACAAGGTTTTCGATACGAACATTATATTACATTGAATGCAATAGCATTAAATATTACATTTCGATCGTACCTGTCAATTCAATAGGAATTTGGTTTTTGTTTGTATCATATTTGTTAAACTTTTATTTTATTTTATTTATGATAAGTGTTTAAAATGAGTAATATTAAACTTATAAAGGACTTCTTTTAAGAATATTTATCTCAATGACTATGCTCATTCTGAATCTTTTATTTATATTATAATATTTTTCAAATAATTTAGAATAAATTATATAAAATTTATTATTAATAATTTAATAAAAAAAATATGTTATAAAATATTTATATTTAATAAAAAAATAATTTATTTTTACACATAACTTGAAATATTTTAAATACATATTGATGAATTAAAGATACATAATTAATTAAAATGTTTTATAATTTAACTTTTTTTTAAATAATAATTACTGACATGTGGATATGATATTAATTTTCTAAAAAAATTAATATTTATAAAAAAATTGACAAAATTCAACATAAACATCAAACTTATTATTTAAATCTCATTTATTATTATCAATTTTTTTATAAAGAAGAAATACATTGAATATAAAGAATAGATTTTAATCATTGAAATAATGGTATCTATATTAATACCAAATAATAATTTTTATGTTAATGTGATTATAATAATGATAATTCATGTTCATTGAGATCAAAATTAGTTTATCTCATTTTTAAAAGGTAAAGATTATTTAAAAATTTTAAAAAATTTGCTTTTAAAAGGGAAAGTTTATTTAAATTCATTGAAATCTTGTTTTTATGCTTTAAAAGTTGTAAGAGAAGCATTCCAAGATTATCATAGTTTTTTAGATTTGGGAGGTTAGAAAGGTAAATGAGTTCTAATTTGAGAAATTGATTTTCATCTTCAACCATCGCAAAGATGACAAATTTTTACATCCCAGGGTTTTAGGAATTTTCCCAATGACCATTGTAGTTATGTAGTTCATGGGAGTTGGTCCTTGTTTTAGTAATGTTGATTTCTTTTTTATACTAGTTAGAACTAAAAGATATTTTTGATCTTTTAGAATCCAGGTTACTTCCTCGTAATATCTTGGCTTCCTTTTAATGTCTAACTCTTCATTGCACCACAAATCCTCTTTAAATTTAGATACAATTATATTTTTAATATTGTCTGTATGGGTAGGATGACATCCTCCTATATTCCCTAATGATTTAACCAACACATCATCTTGATGCCATCTTTGCTTAATGTGTTGATAGTAATGGATAGAGTTCAATTTTTTTTGGGGATTCTCTTATCATCCATGTTGTTTATCTTGTTCATGTACATTAGGTCCTTAACCATAGTTGATCTATAAACTATCTTCGATATTCCACTAGATAGTCCATCAAAACATATATGTTACTTAAATATAACTCTATACTATGAAAGGTTAGTTCCTTTAGATTCGAGATCCCTTATTACCAATTTTGTTGTTTATGTATGCAATAAATTAAATGTGAAAAATAAAGAAAATTATTCACAATAACTCACAAACCACAATGAATGCCAATTATTTTATGGAAAACCCTTTCAAAAGAAAATTCATTCAAAAGGTGAATCTACTATGTTCTCTTTTATCTCGAATTGAAATAATGCAAGTGCAAAGGAGAAGGCATTATCTATGTAGTTACCTGAGACATGTGGTCCATGGGCTATTACAAAATGTAAACCCTCTCAATTGTGCTCTCTTTGTCTCTATCCACTCTGAGCTACCTAAACTTGACATGTGGCACATATTCTATAAGGTATTGTAAAGTTGAATACGGTACTTAATTTGATCTACCTAATGGAATTTATGTAAGACATTATGTTGCATTGAGTTGTGTACATTATGTTATAGGGCTCCAAAGATAAATAAAGGAATTGTTATATATATATATATATTAATATTATTATTATTATATATATATTATTATATATTATGTATATATTATTATATATTATATCTATATATATATATAAATATATATAATACTACACCACTTATCAATAAAGTTTTCATCTTTAAATGTTAGTAGTTAAGTGGTAAAGGCTCAAATCATTATCTATTTTTGCAGATTTTCTTATATGGCATGTATAGTGTACTTTTCTTTTTCATAAATTCAACTTTAGTTTTCTTTTTCATAAATAAAAAATTAAAATAAATCTAAATCCATATATATGCTCTCTTCATGTACATGATACATCTATTATTATAACTAAGAAAAGTTCCTTGGTAATGATATGTGTTTTCATGCGTGCAACATTGAGCAAGAAATAAATATAAAAGTAACTTAACTTGCAAACTTGATAACTTGTAAATGAAACAAATAAATCCATTCTAACTACATTCCTCAAAACTAATGTAACACAGATAGAATATAACATCAAATCCACATCATGAATTTAAAAGTCAATGAAGACATTGTCATACACACAAGTTCAAATTCATGTATTTGTATTCCAAATTTGTCTAGTTATACATTTTTCTTTTCTACAAAATGGAACTTCATTCCCAACATAGATAATGGAAGTTCATACCCATGAATGACATTATGGAAATGCCACCTCACGACTAATCTAGAAATTGGGTGTATAAGTCACCATCGCCACTCTTGGCACTCCCAAGTGCATTTCCAAAGTGATATTGCTGCAAAAATTCAATAACCAATTAGTTGTAAAATCCAAAATGCATATAATCAATTTCGTTAATTAATGATAAGTTTTTGATCAACTACTTATTCTCACCATGAAGATCTAAGGCAATGGAGAAGACTGCCCTTCCTAGGTAGATGGTGGGGCACTTGGTGATTGACATAGGCATGGTTCGAGGGTGATGGATAAAGGCATGGTGGGAGAAAAATTGGAAAAATGTAGAGGGTTGGGGTGATGATACATCCCCATTGGTTGTACGATAGTGGGAATAACCCTAGGGTGAGTGATCACCCTAGCGGGGGAAATTGGAATGTTAAGGGTGGATGATTGGAACAATGAGAAGGGCAGATGGTTAAAGGGGAGGGGTTGGAATTGGGGAGGGAATTGGGATGGTACTGATTGGAGAAGTGCTCCCAATGCTATAGTTTCTTTCATCGACATGCTCATAAAATAATTGGAGTCAACAAATTGGCCTGTCAACTGTAACAACAAAAAAATTTCATATAGTTATGCCTATGCATTGCAAATGATAGTATGTCATATTTCACATGAAAAAATGCATAACATCAGATTTACCATTTTTGTGTATAATAGAATGTTGCACTAACTCAGGCATGTAGTCCACAGTTCTTTATCGTTGAGAAGACAACTCCAGCTGTTCAATCATGCTCTCTTTTTTTGCACGAACTCGTCCAACCTTTTCAAATTGTATTTTATCTTTCCCTGCATTTGACTTGTGACTGCAACACCTTTTCTTATTGACTAGGCTCAAGAAACTATGTTTTCTCTTGGTAGTGATATTGGATGGAGTTATAGTATTGAAAAACATTTTGTTGTATTCTTGACATACTTTGTCTACCAAGTTGTTTAATGCATATGCCTGTTCCAAATTTGTAGGTATCATGGATCTCAATTTCTCATGAGTTGATGAGTTAACATGTTTCATCTCATCATCTTCAAATAATGCACTATTTGGTCGTACATTGGTCGTTTCAACATTATATGATAAATTATTTAAATCATAATGCTTGTTTCATTATGATAATTTAGAATGGGAGGAGAATCAAAGCATGGTAGAAGCTCTGTTTGGATTTTTGGGCCCAATATAGGTGATTCATTCAAATCAAATAAAATTCTAGGAATTTCTGTAGTAGGATTAGTGACATTAGGGAATACATTTTCACCCAAACTAATGTTACTTGCCAACATCTCAACTTTCAATGCATGTTTACAAATGTTTCCATTTAAGGCCCACTTGCAATTACAAAAGTGTAGATTGGAATCTTTATATATGACATTGTACCAAATATCACGAGTATTGTTATTTTGGCTACAAACCCAATAATCGTTGTTACTCTTTTCATCAGGCACACAATCTTCATTTGGGATTTGGTTAGCTCTACACCTGGATGGATTCAACTATTCCTCAATTTTTCTAGGTCGTACAAAACCAGCTTCTTTTAAACATTGCATATGATTGTAATATAATACAACCTTTGTCAACAACACATAAATCAACCAATCAACCCGCCTATGGCATGCATTGTTTTTCTCACTTAGGTACCTTTGCTTGATATACCGATGGTAAGACTCAATTGCATTATTTGTATTTTGATTGGAATGTGGAAAATTTCTGTATGATTTTGCCCACATATTTGTAGAAAGAAATTTATTGGTTATGAATTAATAACTATACATATGACATGCAAAAAAGAGTCATTAAAACCGCTTATAAGAAACTTACATATTTTGTTGTTGGCTAACCAAGTTGCTTTAAAATATTCCAAAAACTTTGTATGGTCACTGAATCCTTCAAATAAATTTTCAACTGCCTTTTTTACAGATTCATCATCTGCACATGTGTGCATGATTTCTCCTAAAGCATGGAAAATTCGGATTTGGTTTTCCCTTCCTTGGACTTTGTTTCCAACATTCTTCAACCATGCACGACGAACATGCCACACACATAATAATATTGTACAGTTGATTGAAGACCAGGAATAACATAATTTTTAGAGAGAATATACATTAAGAATATTTTTATGTCTCTTATAAAAAGAATAAACACATCACCTTAATGCTTCAATTTTAGTAGTAGCATCATCTATAATGAAGGCTTTAACATGCCAATCTAGTTGCTCTTTCTTCTCAATGGCAAAGAGAGTTGACATCCATTTACAAATATCAACTATAGTATTGCGTGATGATATCACCCAAGCTACTGGAACCCCATTGTGATGTTTGTCGAAGACCATTAAAGTGTAAAGTTGATACTACATTACAAACAAAGTACATAATTATATTTATATAAGATACAAGCATTAAAATGGTGTTGAATAAATGAATTAGATTTAGGATAATTTTGTACGCACCCCATACTTATTTGTATTAAATGTTGAATCCATTGAGATTATATTGTTGTGAGAATATTTTAGCATCATTGAACACATCCACTTTGTCTATATGCCTATGATAAAAGGGATGTTTTCAGCAAGATCCTGTTTCTGGTAGAAGAAAAAGCTCTTAGCGTGTTCCTTATACCAACATTCTACACTGATTGGATCACTTTGATCTTTAACATACTCTAGCCTTATGGTATCATTGTAAATGTTTAATATATCTTGTCTTGTCATATATGTATCTCGAGATGTCCCTGTGTATAACTCACCGAGTCCATCCTTCACATCAGAGATGAACTTATCCCATATCATTGTAACATTAAAACCTCTTTGGATTAAATATTGGACAATAGATCGCATATCCCTTGTTAAATGTGGTGCATAATTGAATCTCATAGGCCTACCGATTGCATCTTTTCCATGACAAACAACATTGGATTTATCAATATGCCTACATGCAGTATATATTATTACAACATCATCTGGTCTACGTTGAAGTCGTCGCACAATGAAGTGACATTGGCAGCCGACTTTAATACTTTCATGTTGAATGTGTTTTTTGTTTTGATCTGAGGATGCACTCATAATTCTGTTGTTGCACTTCGGACCATATGCACACCAATAACTATATATAAAACATTTACAACAAATTACATATAACATTTATGTATATTGAAAAGAATTATACATATATTGGAAAAAGATATAAAGACTCACATAATGTACTCTAGATATGTTGAAAAATATGTTTGTCTGATATCCTCTGCTTTTTTACTTCGTTGAGAAGTAAGAAGAAATTGAGTGGGTGCCCGTTCACTCGATTCCTCTCCTTTTATAAAATCATCAAGTTGACAATATGGAATAATTGCAACTTGGTCCCCATTAATCTTTGTCCATGTTAAGTCTTCTGCTGAAAATTCAATCATATCCTCTGGGTCTTCAACTTCCAACTCATTAATCCTCTCCCACTTCTTCATTCTTCAAATACCTATAAAAATTGCATCGAAAATAATTTGGTTTGAGTAGATATTATGGTCTTGGTTAATGCATATCACTAAGAATAACAATCACATTTTTAGGTAGCTATTTTATACTTTTCAGGTAAACCACTTTGGTAAAGGTAATATTTGGGTCATTAATCAACTTATAGATTTCATACAAATTTAGACTAACCATGTATGACATATGATGTCTTTGTGGAGGTGGTGTCACCATGTTGGTCTCATGGTACAACTTGTGATGAGTGGTTGAGGTGGAAGGGGTCGAAGGGAAATGCCTAACATGAAAATCTCATAAAATCAAGGATGTGCCCAACATTGAGACATTAGATGGTGTGCTAATAGAGGCCCTTCAAATACAGTTCGAAGGGAGAGACATAACACCTCTCTCAAAGGAGGAAGGTTTTGTAAACTCCTAGATTGATGGTTTGGGTCAAAACTAATGTAGGAATGTCACACCACTTTGAGTTTGATCAAGAAAGAACTAAGTTTACTAAAGGGAGCAAGACTCAACACATTCTCCATAGTAAAAGTAGGCATTCTGAACAAAGTTGATTTAGAAAATTTAGAGGCTACATCCATATGAGGGAAAAGGTGATTTTGATGCCTCCCATCAAATAACCTACAAGGAAACCTAACTTTTCCCTTTTCCCCAAGAACTTAAGAATCACTAGTCAATGGATCAACCATAAGTTGATGAGAATATTTATACAACACTTCTAAGACTCTTGGTATACCATAACAATCCTTAAGAAGGTGATCACCCTTACAAAGCTTGCAAAGGTATTTGGGCATGTGTTGCATGTTGGAGGGTTCCTCAACATTGCCAACACTCACGACCATGGCTGGTTTGTTAAACCCTCTCTTATGTTGCTTCTCCTACTTCTTCCCTATGTTATTCTTCTTAGCCTCCTAGTTACCAGCATCAAGAATTTCACCAGGAGAAGAAGAAGAAAGGGTAGAAGACATGACGGGAGAATAACTGATTTATTCATAGTAAAGTTTTATACAAGATTAATCAACATCCTACTCACTTGGTCATTCTTCTCCTAATGGTGTATTTTATTAATTTTATTAAAAGTATAAATATGAACATTCATGTCATATTTTATTAAGTTTTTTAAAAGTATAAATATGAACATTCATTAATCAACTAATTAGCTAGTGGTTGGGTTGTTGAAATAATGGCCAACAACACAAACATTCAATAAAATATTGGAAGTTCCATGAAGCTTCAAAAAGCAACGATTTTGTTTCTTTTACTGTTAATCAACATATGAAGAAATACTACTTTACATTTCACTATGTAGTCTTGTAAGGTCCTTCACTCTATAAAAATTTAAAAACATATTTAATATATTTATGTGTTATTCTTGTTATAGACATGATTGAACAAAACAAAACATTGTTGAAGAAGGTTTATACCTTGATGAATGTCATAGATCCATTAATAAATTTCGTTCATGTTAAAAAAAACCATAGTAAGTATATACCAATTAGTTACTTTCTATAAAGATAGTGTGCATTAATTTTTAATTTTATTATTTATTGTATACCACTTTTTAAAATGCTAAATTGGAAGGTCCTAGTGGGGACCCAAGTTTTCTTTCCTATAATCTATTAGCTAGAGTCTATGATTGTTTCCTACAAGGATTTCTTTACAAGGCACATGCATTTTTTTATTTTTTATTTTTATACAATAAGTTGCATTTATCATGGGACGATATATTGTGCTTTGTTTATCATATACTTGTGTTTTATGTTTTTCGTAAAGGAAATTTCTAATATTTTTCGTTTAAAACAAAGAATGATTATTTATGTATGGTACTCCCAAGTGAATTTCCTGATTGATATTTCTGCAAAAATTACATTAATCAATTAGTTGTAAAAAATATAATGCATAGAATCAATTTTATTAATTCATGAAGAGAATTTGATTAACTACTGATTCTCACTATGAAGATCTTGGGCAATGGAGAAGACTGCCCCTCCTAGGTAGATGCCAGACCACTTGGTGATGGATATAGGCATGGTTTAGGCTTGATGGATAAAGGCATGGTGGAAGTGAAATAAGGGAAAAGGTAGTGAGTGTGGGCTATGATACACCACCATTGATTGTACAATAGTGGGAATCAGTGTGCTAATAGGGGCCCTTCAAAGAGGGATGAAAGGGAGACATAACACCTCTCCCAGCAAACCCCCAAATATCAAGAGTAAAACCACTAAAAAATGTTGTGAATTAAGACAAGAGGCAATCCCCTCTATTAAATATTCTTTCAGAAAACAAGACACAATGGTGGTGACTTACTAATGTTATAGAATAGGATAAGGATCGTGCAAATCAAGTAGCTCTAAAAGTTAAGACTCACCAAATCAAACTTTATTTTGCAATCTAGTTCCTCTAGCTAAATCCCAAAGCCTACAACCATAACCCCTAAAGAATAAAGGGTGGAACCTCTCGCTGGATCGAAATTGTGTGGAACCAAATAGTTGCTCACATAAGCAACGTGCGGATTGATTTTCATATATCTCGATCAAAGCACTATGCTTTGTTAAAGCATGCAAGAAGTTAACCCTCGAGAGGTCTTAGATACCTCCTTCACCCACTTTAGTATTAAAGCCAAATGAGTGTTCAATGGAGTAATGTGAACCATATGCCTTGTTACATTCTAAAAATCCATCACCCCCTTCAAAATTTGAAAACAAAGTTGATGGAAGCCTTTAAACCTTTCCATAGTGTATAAGATTCAGCATGATTATTTATTGAAATATCAAGAGCCCAAACAAATGCACTTTCAATTAATCATATAGAATCTGTAATAACCCCTATATCACCCACCACCCCACTCTATAACATGCTAATTAGTAAGTTAAGAAAATTAGTAGAGTTTTTAGAATTTTAATTGAATAATCAATAATTATTAGTGGTAGGAATTTAATTTTTGTGGAATGTTGTAGAGTATTTATGTTTTTTTTTGTCTTTTTAATTAAATTGATCAATTAAAAAAAATTCCATACAACCAAGTATCATATAAAACAAGTTATGGTGTTTGGTCATGTTGTATTGATAAGCCTTCATATCATATGAAAGCTTATTTACATTAGAAAATCTCCATGGTAAAGTGAGTGCAAATCCTCCTAATTAAAAATCTAGATACATGTTTTTATAAATGTATAGATGTTTAATTTATGTATTACTTGTTTTTATAATTAATAATAATAATATAATTTAAAATACAAGTATAGATTAGTTAAGAATTATGTTTTTTTAAATCTTAATAAAATGAGATATACTAAAGTAGTGTCTATTGTTATTGATTATGAATTGATATCTATTATTTATTAGTCATCTAATTTATATGGTTGCAATAGTTTCATTGAACTTTTGTAATCAAACATATTGTTTTTCAAAAACACAAGCTTTGGAAGTAATTTTTTTTACTTTGATATATATTGAGAAAGGCATGTCTCCTTGAAAATTGATATCTAACAATATTTATTAGCCATCTCATTTTTATGACTGCACTAGTTTTATTATTTTGAATTTTTCTAACCGAACATAAACTTTGTAGCTAGTTCTAAGAATTAGAATGCTACTTTTGTCAGTACATTTGATGAATTCGGTAGGTTATTTATTTATTCAATATGTGTGTGCTTTTATTAAAACGTGTTATTTGTATGTCTTTCTCCACTTATAAATAGATGTTAAGAACATTGATTTGGCTCCTAAGACATAAAACTTAATAAACCATAACCGGTTCTATTATTTTAAAAACAAATTTCTAAATCTCAATGACAAATACGTGAATTATTTCCATTTTAGTATAACAAAATCTCCACTTAGATATTAACAAGAGTATTTTGGGAACATATTTCAATTTGTACAAAATATATTATGAACTAAGTTTACACTTCTTTTCATTTTTTTAATGGATCATTTGAATTTGATTAAATTATTAAATTTTGGTAATAATAATAGTATATTTTACAGTCCTAATTACATTTCTAGAATAGTTAATGGACAAAAAGGAAACATTATTTATAAGTAATTAGAATTTATAATTATAGTGAATGAAAATAGTTAATGGTTTCAATTTCTTAATTAATTATAATTTGAAAAATTATTTTATTATTTAAAAATATTTTGTTCATAAACTTAAATATTTCGGATTGCTTGTCATTTCTGTGGTGAGGCGAGGGATATGTATACAAAAAAAATTACATGCATAAAACAAAGTGAAAAATAATTTGTTACTTTCCGTTTAAGTTAAGCTATGTGATAAATCAAACAAGAAAAATGGTTTTAGTTTGTTTTGCTTATGATAAAAGATCTTATGAAGACTTATTCGTCCTTTCCACTCTCAAAGTAGATGGGCCTTGTGGAGATATCCTTAATGAAGGGTGTTGGGGCTACATCTCAAAAGAACTAGTGATGCTTCCAACAGCCAAAAGAATCAACCAAGGTAATGAATCAGGCTTTAGTGCTTCCCGCACCTCCACCTATAGGGAAAGATGCCTTAAAATTTGGCCAATAAGATACCTTCATTCCACGGGGGCAGTCGAGTCTTTAGCTTCTTGGTAATCGGTGATTAGTACCGAGCACTATACAAGTTGGGTAGCCCCATATAGTACCGCACACACTGAACCTAAGTCAAACCTCCTCTGAATCAGGTCTCTGTGTTGCCCAGGTAGTCTTTTTGGTGGGATGATTGAAGGATTTGAAGCACCCTAAAAGACAACTTTTATTTTTCAAAATGTAACATGACCATGACGGCTTATTTGATGCCTACCCGCAACAGTCCTAACCTAAACTATAAATTATTTTATGGCCCCTGTAGGGAAATTTAGTTTGTTCAAGTTATGATTGCTTTTAGGTGTCTTCCTTCACTTATGGTGTGAAAAAGTAAGCTCAAATAAACTATGAACAAAAGCTCTTGAAACTTGATGCCCTTTGTTCAGAGTATAGAGTAGCTTAGTGTGTGTAGTGCAATGTGTGTGTAAGCAACAAAGTGAACATAAAAAGTGTAATGATGTAGATATACGATGATTCTTTACAAAATCCTCTACTTTTAATAAGTTATGCTTGTTCCTTACTTGCAAATAAAATAATGTGTGGTTGATGGGCC
>APFE031565595.1:1739-17251 GCA_000404065.3 Pinus taeda
TTTTAGGCCTACCTTGGGTCCAATGCAAGTTTGTGGAAGCCTCGCTCCCTCGCTCCAAATGAGCTTCCTTGAAGTATAATTCCGCAAACACAAACAAGAAAAAAATTAAATAGCACCTGAAAAGCCAATAATATAAAGCATATTCATCATAATGATCAAGGAGATTATGAAACAAACCATAAAACAATTTGTTGAGAAAAATGAATCTGATTGTATTAATTCAAATGAAGAAGAACTTTACAACCTATGCCTTGATGTTGTACAAGCTCCTCCCAGGGTCCGACAAGAAGTCTCCTCTACTTTGACAAGTTTCACTCACTTCCCAATGAAACCAAAAGGTATGTGATCTCCCCTCTCAAGTTTAACTAGGAAGTCCCAATTCCACCAGCATTTACCAGGGGGTAGTGGGTTTATGTAATGTATTAAGTTGTAATACATTACCATGTAATGTATTATGCGGATATGGGAAACAGTTAGATTTTATGTATCATAAAAAGTGGAAATGCGACTAGAGTTGGAATTTTCAAAGGGATTTCATAAAATTCCAAGGTATAAAAAATAAAAGTGTGGATATAAGAATATACAAGATATTATGGGATTAGGCTAGAGTTTCAGGAATTAAATGGATATTTCGGATAAGGCTAGAGTTTCGGGAATTAAATGGATATTTGGGATAAGGCTAGAGTTATGAATGAATAGAGAAAAAACAATCTCGGGGCCTTTATCTGCTTTGGAAGTGAAAACTTCGTTCTGGCCTATCTTTTAATCCAGGAATTGGGTTTGATCTTAGGACATACCATTGGAAAGATGCTTCTGAGCAATTTCTGATGAAAGCACCTGCATCCTGATCTGATCCAAATATTGTTATGCAAAAATCTCTTTAAATCTTGATATTTGGTGTGGCTTTGGAAATAATTTGCAAGATGAAATATTATTTACAACATCTCAAACATAATAATGATAAGCTATAATCAAGCAATCCTATAAAAATTATAGGACCCTAACAGTGGCTCCAGCTAGGGATGGCACTTCCTAGTGAAGTGTCAAGAACATCGTAGACTAGTAGCCTAATCCATTGGGTTGATCCCAAATCTGCAACCCGTTATGCCATAAAATCTTTGTCACTGAAACTGTTAAACTAAAACCAAAACCATTATGCACACTGAAATCTAAAATATACACTGAAATGAAAATTGTACTACAATTTGAAACTGAAATTGAAAATAATTCTTGTAAAAGATGCCCAGAGTGCTGAGCTTATTTGCACACTGCTACCTACCCTATACTGCTGGAAATCATGTTGAATCAAATGATGCAAAAATGCCAATAAAGGCAATCAATTAGTTGCTGAAATAAGTGGATTGCTTGACTGCTTGTTAGTCTAATCAAAAGGACAGCTTGATTTTTTGTCCATAAAATCAAAGCTGTAGAATGCAATGGAAACTGCCATTGGATCTGATCATGAAAATATGATTGAACACTTGAGATGAAAAGAACCTCCATGTGGTTTGTTGTACAATCAATAAAGGCATGATTAATTAGTTTTCATTGCAGGCCTTGATTGACTGATTGAAAATGGAAGCTTTCATCAGTTGTATTCTCAAGGTTAATCCCTAATTCCCACTGTTTCATTTCAGCCTTATGCTCGAAAACACGAATCTCATCAATTTGCAAATCAAAAGGCAATACAATCTCCTCTTGTTTTGGAGAATGAATATTTTCTAAAAATTGTTTAGGATCTTGGAAACTATATGACCGAATTTGAAAATCCAAAAGTTCAATACCCTTCGTAAATATTTCAATAATCAAGAAAACAAATTTTACCTTCAGGAGAATTTTTTCTCGTTTTCAAACAATGAAACACAGTCGTTGAAAAAGCTTCAACAATTTGAAAGTCTGTTAACATATCCCTGAATTATTTTAAAACTTCACCATATTTAGGGTTTACCACATACCCTGTCATGTTTCTTAGCAAGAAATTTGATCAATATGCAGACTGTGGAGTTGCCATGAGTTTTCATGCAAATATGGATTCTTTAAAAATGGAGTCACCCTGAAAAATTTGAAGCTTTGGATGCTTGAACATGGAGGTGAATGATACAACCTTCTTGTGTCTGATCATTGTCCACCATCAGTGATCAGATCTGGAAATTGATATGCTTTTAAGAGGAATTTGAAATGTTTGTTCCCCAGTATGGTTGCCAGAATGTTAGCACTCAGTAATTTTCTAAGGTTGCAAAATAAAATCACTAAGGTAACCATAAACCAACTTTGGAAGCTAGGATCTAGACCTGCTAGCTTCAGAGAGGGATCTCTCTGTAAGATTTAATTTTGTTGGATTAAATATTAGTCTAGTTATGAAGTTTACGGTTTGATTTGTATTTGGGCGGTTGGTTGATAACTATATTACCATTGGGCTATGGAGTCTGTTACATAAAATACAGGTTGACAATAGTGTCTACAGATAGATATCACAGGGTAGGGTAGCCAAACTGAATGGATTCTTTAAGGTCTGTGAAATGGAGAAGAAGAATAGATTTAAGGTTCACTTTAAATATAGAACATTGTTACCTAAATTTTATATTTAAATATTAGAAGAAAACATTGAAATTATTCATAGTCGGGTGTAGAGTATAGATTTAAACAAATTCTTCCCTTTACTTATCTATTGAATAATTTAGATATGGAAACAAATATGTGTTGTAAACAAAAAAATATAAACACATAAGACGATAGATGCACTTCACCAACAACTTGACACAAGAATTGTGTGAAAGAGCTTATGTATTACTGATAAGTCTGTTGATGCTTCAGAAATATACAATAGTGTTCTTCGTACAAAAACCAACCCTTTGATATTTTTGAAGATGAACTATTTATAATTAATTTACAAAAATATCTTGATTTAAAATATCAAGATTTAATACCAACATCTAAGGAAATATCTTAAAACAAATTCAAGATTTTATTACAAAAAGGTATGAAAATAGATTAAACTGTCTAATAATATCAATCGCCTTTGTTCTGGTACTGATTTTTGGGCATTCTGGTAGTGACTAGGCCTCTAAATATGCAATAATTTTGTCTTGTTGGCAAATGTGTCTTGATGTCTTGTTGTTTTACTCGTTCTATTCTCAGACTGTTGTGCTGAATATGCAGTGTTGTACGTGTTTTTTTCGCTGTTGCAATGTGCTAAAAAAGGTCTTGATTATCCTCTAAGCGGCAGTGGAATGAGTGACCTGGTGCTCTGTGAATGGAGGTCGTGGCCGTTAGTTGAGGAATTATCTAAAAAACAATAAGAAACTATGGTCGGGGGCATGAAAACATGAATCCCCTATTGACCATCGGGAAGAAAAAGCGGATTGTCCATCTGAACTGTATGATCTGGGCCGATCACATCTCGGTCATTGATCTTCATCGCAATCGTATTCGGGACAAACCTGTGTTATATCGTAACCGCAATGCGGAGAGGAGCCTTTACATTGATTTTCCCTGGTTTTCAAAGAAAGTGAACCTGAAACTTCTCAAAACCACAATACATAACATATCGCATCCAGAGGGAAATCACACGTCGCAATCAGAAGTGGGAAGGGGTTTTGGTGAAGGACTTATAGGCACAGGACTTATATCGCAATCATCGAGTCGGGAGTGTCATCGCAATCACAATCAACAGAGGGACCGGAGGTAATGGGGGGCATTGTGTTATGATATGCGATATCGCTATCAGCAGGTAGAAGGGGAGCGATAAGTAAAGGATGATGTGGAAATCAAGGAGTGGAATCGGAGCAGAACTTTAGCGGGAGGCGAGTTACAGTGGAAACTACTTTCGGAGGGGGGTCAAAGATGTTTGTGGTTTTAGAGGGGAGTATGAAATGCCAAGGGAAGGACACGTAGCAAGTGGGAAACCACTTTTCGGACCCCCTTCTCGTCATGAAAGAGAATTATAGCGGGGCGGTCAGAAAACACTTAAGAGTCATGGGTTAGAGTGGGGTCGCAATCAGGCACAGGAAGGAGTGTGGAGTTTAGTGCCAATGGTCCCACTATAATTTAAACTTATGATATAACTTTAAACGAACCTAAAAAAGCCTTTCAAATCCATCAAATAAAATATCGCATCCGGTCATAGGTTTTCATTATATCGCATTGGCGAGATGGGGCTTTATCGACAATCGCAATCGACAGGAATTATCAATGGGGGGTCGGGACTTATCTCTGTAGGATATGCCTTTGCGGGATTTGTTTGTGAGATGCGATGCAGGACTGTAATGCAGGATGCGATGCGGGATTGTAATGCAGGATGGACTGGTTCCGAGATCCCGCAAATCACAATCAGGGAGGGAGTGTGGGGCATTGTTTTATATTTTAGTTGATACACGTCGATTGCGGGTTGTGGTAATATGGGCCCATTTTATGCTTAGGTGATGCAGGCGCATGTGACTCAGAAGGGAAAAAACCTTTTGATTTATTCCAAAAATCAAAAAGATTATCTACAGGCAAGGAGTGGGATCCTTTGCCTACTGTTTTTATGTTTTTTTAGTTAAAATTAGGATAAAAAAAAATAGGGAATAAAGCTTTCAGCTTTAAATCATTGTGTAAAAGAGAAAAAGCTTGCTTTTTCTAAGAGATAAGGAGAGGATCTATTCCTTATCTATGTATCAATTATTATTATAAATAAAAGAGACAGCTGAGCTCTCAAGATGAGAGAGGGAGGCGTGCCAAAGATTGATGATAAATTTTCCCTCCACGTCTTCATAAAAAGTATAAACCGTGAAGGTTGAATACAAAGAAGTAATATGAATCTTACGCTTGGCATGACCGCGCACATTATTCTCCGTTCACATTAATGGTGTTGGCTCACAAGACTGATGCGTACGTTTCAAGTAAAGATTAATGTGAAGTCTGAACCTCATGTTTGGCATTCGATTTTAAATGGCTTTTGTTTAGAATGCGTTAAGTTTTGATTTTATATTTTAATCGTCACCATACAATAATTGGACTCTTTAAATGGATAGTGAAGCTTCCACTATTCGGTTGCATTTCTGAGATTGCTGTAGAGCTCAAATTCACCGTCTGTCGGATATATATAATCATGTGTATTGAATCCCTTGGAGCCGAATTCCCCAGCGTTTGATTCAACTGCATGGGTTTGAATATTTGCATATATATAATGGTGTTGCGCTGCCTGTTCGCGTGTCCAAACAGTGCATGATGAATTAGACGGAGCTAAAGAATTCGCAGTGGGCAGTAGAGTCATTCACTGCGAGATTGGCTGAGATGGCAAGATTGCAGGCGAGCCGGGTTGCCTGGAGCTGTTGTCCGCTAGCATAACAGTTAATGACCAGTCTATACGTGTGGAGAGTTCGCATATACATATATATAACAGGATGGAAGTTCGATGGTGTGCGCATTTGATGTGAACGCAAGTTTTTTTTCTCTGAAGAACGTTTTAGCTAGATATATATACATTGGGATTGGAACAGTGAGGTATTTGAAGGAAAGATATGTATGAGTTTTGAGTTGTATTGAAGATCCTGGTTAATTGCAGGGTAGGGTGGGGTTAGCCCTGCATCAGGTGGTATCAGAGCTGGGAAAGTTTCTTGCGGAGAGAAGGATTCCGGAGCAGCGGAAGTTGGTATTAGAGCTGGAATAACTCTATTTGATGATTCAAGCTTTTTAAGTTAAATTAATTGCATGCGGTGGATGAAAGAATGCAAGAAGGCTTGTTGAACTGAATGTATTTTTGAATGTGTGATGAATGATTGAAAGGAAGATCAGATTTTAAATATGATATGCAACATACACAATTGCAAGAGAAGTGAACAAGATTGCAGAAATGAAGAAAGACGAGAAGAAGATGACTACTAATAGTCATAGCAGAGGTTCAGGAAAAAGCCACAGTAGAGGACATAAGAAAGAGGATGCCAAGGTAAATGGCAAGAAGATGAGTCAAGAGGAAGTTGAAATGGAACAAGGATAATTTCTGGGAGATAGTGAAGATGAAGACTTGAAGACTGAAACTTCAAGTAAGACCAAAGGGTCACATGGTTTTAAATCTGACAATTTGTGTATGTTTGCAGGTGAAAGACAATTGGCTAATATTGTCATGAAGAAGGAATCTAATCAGGATGTTGATGCAGAGAAAGAACCAGCTGAAGATTGGTCAAGAGTTGTTGAAGGAATAAAAGGTTATGTGAAATTTCCAAAATCTACTCCTAATGAAGTTATTGAATTGTACAGGAAATTAGATCTTCAGAGAAGAGAACTGGAGAGACAGAGAACTCATGCACAGGTTAATTTGCTGAGGAAACAAAGCAGGGAAAGTTTCATGAAGGACAGTCATGAAGCAGAAGATGGTAAGAAGGCGAGACTAACTGACAGTCTCATGGTGAATACAAATCAACATGCTGAAATATTGCCAGAAAGCTGAGGAGAAAGCCAGTGAAAAATTTTTGAGTCCTGAAAAAGACTTGAAGCTGCAAAGAGAAACGTTGGTGACTGAAGCGACAAATAATACCAGTGGGTCTTGTGATTTTAATGCTAACAATTTGATTGTTTTTACAGGTGATGAGCCAAAGTATGTTGCAGAGGGACAGGAAGCTTGGGAGGTAGCAACATCTATAGCGGCAGCGGAAGAAACTTCTATGGTAGCAGCTGAATTAACATAAATTGGGAACAACAGTAGCAAGCTGGACATAGGAATTGAAGAAATATGGCAGCTGATGATGCAACAATCAAATTGGAGGAAAATAGAAATAGCAGCAAGCAAGATCAATCAGAACTTGACCTGATTGACAGAAAGAAGAAGATGGAGGAAAAGACAACAGAAATGTAGCGGCAGCAAAGGAATAAAGCATTTGGACGGTTGCAGAACAAAGAATGGGATCCAGGAAGATCAAGCCCACAAACCACATGATCAGGAGACCATGAATTTTTTCTACCTTGGGAGTCTGATGCAGGCGCATGTGACTCAGAAGGGAAAAAACCTTCTGATTTATTCCAAAAATCAAAAAGATTATCTACAGGCAAGGAGTGGGATCCTTTGCCTGCTGTTTTTATGTTTTTTTAGTTAAAATTAGGATAAAAAAAATAGGGAATAAAGCTTTCAGCTTTAAATCATTGTGTAAAAGAGAAAAAGCTTGCTTTTTCTAAGAGATAAGGAGAGGATCTATTCCTTATCTATGTATCGATTATTATTATAAATAAAAGAGACAGCTGAGCTCTCAAGATGAGAGAGGGAGGCGTGCCAAAGATTGATGATAAATTTTCCCTCCACGTCTTCATAAAAAGTATAAACCGTGAAGGTTGAATACAAAGAATTAATACGAATCTTAGGCTTGGCATGACTGCGCACATTATTCTCCGTTCACATTAATGGTGTTGGCTCACAAGACTGATGCGTACGTTTCAAGTAAATATTAATGTGAAGTTTGAACCTCATGTTTGGCATTCGATTTTAAATGGCTTTTGTTTAGAATGTGTTAAGTTTTGATTTTATATTTTAATCGTCACCATACAATAATTGGACTCTTTAAATGGATAGTGAAGCTTCCGCTATTCGGTTGCATTTCTGAGATTGTTGTAGAGCTCAAATTCACAGTCTGTCGGATATATATAATCATGTGTATTGAATCCCTTGGAGCCGAATTCCCCAACGTTTGATTCAACTGCGTGGGTTTGAATGTTTGCATATATATAATGGTGCTACGCTGCCTGTTCGTGTGTCCAAACAGTGCATGATGAATTAGACGAAGCTAAAGAATTCGCAGTGGGCAGCAGAGTCATTCATTGCGAGATTGGCTGAGATGGCAAGATTGCAGGCGAGCCGGGTTGCCTGGAGCTGTTGTCCGCTGGCATAATAGTTAATGACCAGTCTATACGCGTGGAGAGTTCGCATATACATATATATAACAGGATGGAAGTTCGATGGTGTGCGCATTTGATGTGAACGCGACAGCAACATCCATAGTGACAGCTGAGACAACAGTGATAGCAGCAGAAGAGGCACTGACGCCTTATAATTTTTATTCTAACAATTGTTTTGTGAGTACAGGTTTTATTGAAGATGCTGGAGAAAGTCTATTAGACAGAGAAATTGAACTGATGAGGCGGAGGATGATGAAGGAATCCTGGAAGAGACCAGCAGCAGTGAAGCAAAAGAGGAGAAGCAGCAGAAGCAACAAAATGAAAACAACATAAGATTGCAAGAGTGCAGCTAGTGGAGCAAAGCAGCATAAAGTGTGGAGACCTGGAGAATAATAACAGACAAAAGCAACGACCAATGGAAACTTGCAGCACACGGTGTGGGATCCAGGCATACACAGGTCCCAACACATGATCAGGGGATCATGATTAATTTTAAGGTTGGGTGTATGATGCAGGAGCATCAAGACCCTCTTCAGTTGTAAATATGGAATAAAAAGGGGGGTGTGATAATTTTAAATATTTTGTTATTTTTAATAAAATAGGGAGTGTTTTTAGGCATAAAGTAGTGAATGTGGATCATTATGGGATAAGGAAATCTTTTCTATTTTAGAACAGGGAAAAAGATGGGAAAAAACCTCCAGATGCTTTTTACCATATGTATGCATTGCATGTAGACTCTTAGAGCTTTTAGTTGAATGATTTTAGGATTTTTAATCATGCTAAGTTTTATAAATAATGTATCCTCAAAGACATTGAGAATAGAGTGTGAGAGAAAGTGTGAGATTGAGAGTAGGGAACAGGGGTTTCTACTTGGAAGCCTTCGGGTAGGTTGTATAAGGGCCCAATGATTGGAAAATCAGGCCAAGGAGGAAGAATATCGTTGTAAGTATTGTGTATTAATGAGAATTTAATTTTCTGGAGTTTGTGCTATTATTTAATTCATGTAGAATTGATTGGATAATTTAATATCAGAATGAATCGATTCTAAGAAAGGAAGAATTATGTGTAAGGCATTGTGAATGAATGGCAGCGGTGTGAGTATTTTCTGATGGGTGAAACAGAGTGTTTGAAGATCCTGGTTATTGCAGGCCCTGGCTTGCATCATTAGGGGGGTAGTGGGTTTATGTAATGTATTAAGTTGTAATACATTACAATGTAATGCATTCTACAGATATGGGAAATGAATGAGTTTATGTAACATAAAAAATGGAAATGTGGCTAGAGTTGGAATTTTCAAAGGGATTTCATAAAGTTCAAAGGTATAACAAACAAAAGTGCGGATATAAGAATATACAAGGGATTTTGGGATTAGGCTAGAGTTTTGGGAATTAAATGGATATTTGGGATAAGACTAGAGTTTTGGAGAATTAAATGAATTAATAGAGTTTCTCATTCCCAAAGAGAAAGGAGCAAATTCTTTCAGTAGAATATTGGGTACAAAGTGATAACCAAAGTGATAGCTAATAGGTTGAAAAGTATTCTTCCCAAAATCATCCCGGATAACCAAGGTGGTTTCATTCAGGGCAGGAAACTAGTCGACAATTTCGTTCTGGTTCAAGAGGCGATTCATTCCAGCCTACACCGAAAGGAAAAAGGTATGGTTATTAAATTAGATCTAGCAAATGCTTTTGACCGTGTTAGACATAGTTTTTTGTTTGAGGTGTTGCAAAAAATAGGGTTTGGTCAAAATTTCATCAAGTGGATTAGAGCCTGTATCTCGGAGCCTTGGATTGCTCCCTTGGTGAACAGAAGGGCTGTTGAGTTCTTCAAAGCCACTAGAGGGCTGAGGTAGGGGTGCTCCCTTTCACCCCTCCTATTCATTCTACAGGCCTCCGTTCTCAGTTTTCACTTACAAAGAAAGCAGCAAGACCATGACATCACTGGCCTGTGCATTGCTAGAAGGGTTAAGAGCATCAACCACGCCCTCTTCGCGGATGATACTCTCCTGTTGGGGGCTACATCTTCTCATTCAGCAATCAAATTCAAGGAAGTTCTGGAAGATTACTGTAAGGTCTCGGGTAGTTTTCTGAACAATGGCAAATGCCATATCTACTGTTGGAATATTACTGCTGCCGCTGCAACCTCAATCGCTAGATGCCTCAGTTTTGCAATCTCAACTTCTTGGTCCTTATTTAAATATCTAGGATTTCCCATCTTCCACAAGAGGGCCTTGAGTAAAGATTGGCATCCTCAATTAGACAAATTTAAAGCTAAAATACAAGCCCGGGGATCCTCTTGGCTCAACATAGCTGGAAAATCAGTGCTCATCAAAGCAGTGCTCACTAGCCATCCATTATTCAAATTCTCGGTTTTGCTGGCGCCTTTGGGAATCATCAAAAATATGGAGGAATTAATAAGAACATTTTTCTAGAAAGGAGGCAAGCAAAATGAGAAGAGAATCTCCCTAGTTAACTGGGAAATAGTCACCAGACCAATTCAGGAGGGAGGACTAAACTTCAAAGATCTCAGTGCCCAAAAATTAGCCATGGGAACCAAATTGATTTGGAAAATCATAGTTCCAAATCCTGGTTGGGTGCAAGTTGCATTATGGAGGAGGTACTTCAGAGGACCGAGACTTAGATGCCTGGATCAGCCCAAGAACCATTTCAACACTCCCTTTAGTAGATTCATTAGCAAAATTGGTTCGTTGATAAGGTATCATTCCTTCTAGATTCCAGGCAATGGAAAATGCATCCACCTTTGGCATGACAGTATCTTAAATCGACCCCCGTTGGCAGATTCGATAGGCATGCCTGAGTTGCAGCACTGGATGTTAGAGGCCATTGTCAAAACTCTGTGGGATCTCTCAATTTGGAAGGGCGATGTGTGGTCTGGTTGGAAGCAGCTCCCAGTTCCACCCGATCTGCATTCTGAGATGGAATCGTTCACCACGTAGCTTCATGGACTGGCTCCAATTCATGCCAATAGGAAAGACGTGAGAGGCTGGCGAGCAAACTGGGAAAGCTACTTGGTTGCCGAGGAATATGCTAAATATCTTGGGTGGCCTCACGTTCCTCCCAATCCTGCCCCTTCGACTAGCATCTGGAAAATTCCTTCAATTCCTAAAGTAGATTTCTTCTGTTGGATTCTCTGTCATCAGAAAATTCTTACTAAAGACAAGCTTCAGAAAAGGGGCATATTTGGGCCCTCTAGATGCTCTCTATGCAACAAAAAACTTGAATCCGCCTTTCACCTAATGATCGAATGCAAGTTCGTTGTTTCCTTATGGCATGAGTTACTTGTTTCCTGGAAGCAGAAATTCACCTTCCCCTCCTCAGTCTCGGATCTGTTTGCGAGCTGGATGGCCAGATATCTAGGCCCATCTCCAAAGAATAAAACAACCAGGTCAGCGTGGAGCGCTCTGCCTAAATTCACCAGCTGGAAAGTCTAACCGGAAAGGAACAGAAGGATATTTCGTAATAAGGAATAGGATTTCAGATTAGTTGCCATCTCAGTAAAAAGTCAACTTGGTGAGTGGCTAGAAGACAAAGGAGATGATGCAAATCTAACCCAACAAGACATAGATTTGGGAACTGCCCTCAACTTCAAATTTCCAAATTCAAACAGCTCTCCCTCACCTTGCAAAGAATGGCAAGTCAGGAAAAACGAAGCATATTTCCAAAACTAGCTGTCCACCCAAACTCTACCCTCTCTCTTCTTTGATGGGGCAGCCAAAGGGAATCCAAGTACTGCTAGAGCTGGAGGATTCATCATAAATCCAGATGAAACAGTTGTGCACAGATTCGCTTGGGGATTAGGCCATTCCTCAAGCATACAAGCTGAAGAGATGGCACTTTTCCAAGGAATCAAATTACTCAAAGAGCTGGGCTTCAAGGAGGCAAATGTCTTTGGTGATTCCTAGGTAATCATCCAAGCAATGGCGACCAGCTCTAAACCAGCGGATCTGCAGCTTGCCAGGATAATTTCAAGGATCAAAGGTGAGGCAAAGTCCCTGAATCTGAAATACTTTCATGTTTTGAGAACAAACAACAAAGAAGTAGACATCGAGGCAAACAAGGCAGTCCAATTAGTTTCCGGTTCTCTTCTCAGAGATAACGAAATCCTTTGGGATCCAATCCCCTAATGAACCATGATCTATTGCATCCTTTTGCATCAGTTTGTTTGTATTTTTCAGCTCAGAATATCAGCAGCAGAAGTACACTATATTAAATGTAAAAAGAGGAGCCTGACAAAAGTAGGTGAGATATTCCTCTGGATGAAAAGACATGCAGAATTATGCCTCTTCCTTTGGAACCGAAGTTGTGGCTCTTAGCCACTCAGTTAATGAAATCCCATAACCTTTTTTGTAATATATATATATATATATAGAATGAAATATATAAATTTGGAAACACTCAATATAAATAAATGAACATTTTCCATCCGATTAAAAACCATTCCAGGACACCATATAAATTAATAGTCACAACAGGAACTCCATAGATAAATACAAGAAAATCATATATTCTATTAAAAACTTCCACCACTCCTTAACATTGGAAACGTGTAGTGGAACTTGCGTTGACATGAAGGTTCCACTTGCTTTTCTAATCATCCAGCTTGAATGGATCACCTTCGCTTCTCAGCGAAAATTATTAATTTTGTCCACTTTAAATCTATTTTTATATTTAAATATTTTTATAAATAGGTATTTTGATTTTAAACAAGGATCAAACTTTTCTATATGAATTTTTTAGAGTGCAAAATACAATGTTATTTTTCATTGTTTAAATAGCATTTTTGAATGTTTAATAGAAAATATATAACCAAATAAAGATTTTACCATAAAAAAAATATATTTATTTTTATACAGATATATATGAAATTGATATCGATATAAATTAGTTAACATAAATCTTCAAATAATTTATTTAAATCTCTTGTTGCAATATTTTTTAAAAGTATAAAATTTAAACATCTAAGTCACACATTTTTTTACTTCTAATTACTTTATAGCATTTTTTAATTATAATCATCGTTTTTTTAATTATATTTAGAACATTATTTTTTTTTAAAAAGAAACATGGAAGACTAACAAACTTACACATCTTATATTATTTTTTATTTAAAATATAATTTTATTTTTATTTTTATTTTAAAAGGAATATAAATAAACGAACAAACTTACACATTTTTTTAATACTAAGCTATAAAATAAATTTCTCCATTCAATAAACTTCTCGACTCAATAACAACACTAAATTATTATGATCCACTCATATGTTAAATTAACACCAACATCTCATATACATGAAATCTAAACAACTTGTACACTTTTCCCTTTTCCTCATGCAATAAACCTCCCGACTCAATAACAACACTAAATTATTATTATCCACTCATATATTAAATTAACACCAACATCTCATATACATGAAATCTAGACAACTTGTACACTTTTCCCTTTTCCTCCCTCATTCTTCTCATGGCTGTCTTCAGATTTTGTCGTACATTCACTCCCATTTTGTTCCTTCCTTCTCCGTAGTCACCACCTTCTCAATGTTTCAATCTCATGTCAATTCCCTCACTGAACATTGACCTCTTCAAGGTTGGTATTATTCAAACTTTTCAAGGTTGGTATTATTCAAACTCTTCGTGACTTTTCAATATCCTAACCGCACTTCAATTCCCTTGGTGAACATTGACTTATTCAAGGTTGGTATTATTCAAACTCTAAGAGTGAGATTGTAACCTCTTCAAGGTTGGTATTATTCAAACTTTTCAAGGTTGGTATTATTCAAACTCTTCGTGACTTTTCAATATCCTAACCTCACTTCAATTCCCTTGGTGAACATTGACTTATTCAAGGTTGGTATTATTCAAACTCTAAGAGTGAGATTGTAAATTCTCAATCTACTTTGAAAGATGTTTTTCATGGTGGGGCCTATCCGCTATATTACAATGTATTTAGTGATGTAACGGGATGGTAGGCAAGTTATTGAATTTCAATTGTAAGTATTCAAAGCACTTCAATGCTTTGTAGTTGATAATGTTGAATGTCAAGAAGTTGGTAGATAAATATGATAATTACTTTACAACTTTTTTTATATGGTACGAATTTTTTTAATTTTAATTTTTTTATGGAGTTACTTTATTTTATTTTATGTAATTATTTGATAAAGTTTAATGTATAATTTGAATGGGTTTAATGATTAAGAATATTAGGTTTTTTTTATGAGGTTAAATGTTCAAATTTAGAAGGGGTAGAGTATGTATATCTGTATAGATATTAGTAATCAAATGAGTACAGAGAAACAAGTCCCTAGTCTTACAAATAAGAGGATCTCATACATTAATTTGGTGTCTCACTTGGTTGTGACATCAAAATTAGACCATCTCCATCATTTTTATTAGTTAGAGTTAATAATATATATATATATATTATATATATATATATATATATATATGATATATAAGTGTTTATGACAATAATATAATAATATACATCAATGGATGTATATATAGATATTTAATAATGCAGATACTAATACATCAACCTTTAGAGTGTTTACTATAATGCTATTGTAAAGTATGTGTTGTTGGATTTATGTGCACATAGATTCAATAATGCATATATTAAGTAGCTTATGCATTATTAGATATGTGTTGTACATCAAGCTTCGTAGTGTTTATTACAATGTTGTGGTAATGCATGTATCATTGAATGCACATGTGAAAATATTCAATTGTGCATATGCTTTTTTTGATTGCAGATTACTGTGGTGTGATTTCTGAATGGGGTTCGGATTTTCCACAGTTTTCATGTTTTGTGGTCGACATTTCGAGTCTGCACCTAGACTCATCATCAGGACAAATTTGTGAGGAGAAAAGAAGTGAATGGTAGGAATAAATATGCAAATGACAGGATGAGAAGACAATTCGCCGACTCTTTGTTTGCCCTTTAATATTTAATTATTATTATTGTCATTAAGTTATTATGTTTGTATAATTAATATAATCACTTCCATAGTTCCATTAATTTTATATTAATATTAGTATATAATAATTTGTCTTATCTTATTATTACGAGTTATTATTAAATTGTTGTTTATTAATTATTGATATGCTTAGAACTTAATGCTTTGTTGTTTCTGCTTAATTATTGATTAAGTTTGTTAATTATTAATCAATTTAGTTATTGTTTTATTTAGAACTTTAGATGCAATGTTGTTATTCATAGTTGTTTAAATGAAGTTCTATAAATATTGTTATATTATATCTTCTTAGAATTAATCTTTATTACTACCTATTTGCTGATTTAAATTATTTTAGTTAGTATTATTTTTATTGTTATTTAGAATTTATAATGTTTTATTGTTTATCACTTAATGGTCTTCTAGATGCTATTATTCTAAATCTTTAATGCTATTAAGCTCATATTTATTATATTCAATTAGCATAATAGTTACAAGATATATATTTTGTTCTTTATGTTATTATACTATGATATTTCTTTCATATATATTTATTATAATTATTAATCCTAATTGATATTTCTTACTTTTATTTGATGCTTAAGCTCCCTAATATTAATAATGTTATTGTTTATATATACCTATATTGTTATAACGGTTTTATTTATTATATTT
>APFE031565597.1:4819-17884 GCA_000404065.3 Pinus taeda
CTAATTAATTACAATTTAATGTCTAAATAATCTTTATGTGATCTAACCAATCTAAATATATAATTTTATTTAATTAAATACGTTGTGGCTATTCTCTAATTAATTAAAATTATATGGATCACTAGACATTATTCTTTATTTAAAATGTCAATTTGCAGTCAGCATTACCGTAAATGACTGCAAAACGATTGTTCAATTTATAAACAAAAACCCGGAGATTGACTTAAGCAGCATTGATCTACTTTGCACTTGCATAGCAAATGCAGTTCGAAGGCTAGCTGGCTTGACTTCAGGCTCCGTCCTTAAGTTTATAAAACAAACAAAAATAGACCAGCAAACAAGCTATTTTGCTCATAAGATAAATAAAATTAAAATTAAAGCACTCCTTTACGCAAATTAAATATGAGCACAGTTTAGTAATTTAATGAATCGCCAAAAGAAAAGAACAGCTAATGCAGGAAAGAGTTGGCCTGGAAAGAACAAACCCTTCGAAGGGTTGGTCCTGATTGAAAGGTTTTGAAAGGTTAACTTATATAAGGGTTGCTCTTGACTAAAAGGTTAGCCTATAAGTCTGAAAGTGTTCAACTTGTACATCAACCAACAAACCACCCAAAACCACCATTTTATGCCATACTTATAAAGTCAATGCCCCACATAACACAGCTCCCATGAACCCACACATAATAAATTTTCTAAGCCGAAAAGCCTCAAAGAGCTTGCACCATATAAACTAACAAAGCACAAAATTCAGCCCAATGATACATAAACAAGCCTAAAATACATAATAATGTATGTATTAACTTTTAAGTACTCCGTCATGTCAATTATTTCAATTTGACATCTGTCAAAACTACAGACACATAAATATGTGCTCCTCTCCATTAATTATAAAACTTAACATATATAAGTCGTTATATATTGAAGGTTGTTTGTTCATTCTTATTTTGGCTTGAGCCTTGTTGTGCCTCTACCTGCTGTGGATCTGTATAGTATGACCCTTAGTACCTTACAGGTCCACATAACCCATGCCTTGTAGATCCACATGGATGATGCCTTCCATGACATGCAAGAAACCAGTAAAATGAAATATTAAATTATTTCTATGATATCACACATTTTTATTCCTGCCCCTCCTTATTTGGAACATGACAATTGGATGTCTTCAACAACAAAGCTACTACACAGCATGTGAGATTAGCTTCAGTGAAGGATGAAAACGAGCAATTCTTGAAGGCAACATTACAAATAAAATACCCCATACCATTTATAACACTAACATATGGCAAAAGATTCATGCTTAATGGGATTAAATGATTATAACAAACTAACCATTACAAATAAAATACCCCATACCATTTATAACACTAACATATGGCAAAAGATTCATGCTTAATGGGATTAAATGATTATAACAAACTAACCAAACTCAATTTACTGTCTAACTAATGTCAGAGTCATTAATCAGACAGAGTCATTAATCAGACAGACTACATCAATTACGTTAACACAAGAACATATAACAGACAGGCATAATTTAATGAATAACAGATGAATGAATTTTCTAGTCTACTGAGAGCTATCTCAATGGCAATGGTACATAATGATTGATCCCTTGCATCAAGAAAAAACAGATAGCATAAAGAAAACACTATGGACAATTGTCGAGATACTAATTAGACTCTCAATGCAAGTCACCAATGGAAACATTTCATTTAGCAGCCCACCATATCTTATTTCCTAATGCACTTGCTTTCAAACCCTATGAAGCAACTGGGAGCCAATGTTACCTGAAACCCCCCAACCCCACATTTCCATGGCAGAAACACTTCCAATATGGAAACCAGTATGAAATGCCCCGTGAATGCGCCAAAATTTTCCAGGGTATTTCTCACAATGAAATAACCCTCAAAACTTTATGGGGTGTGTTCTACCAAAAATAACAGTCTCTCCTCACAACTATGAAGCGCAATAAGCGGAGACCCATAGATTGGTATTATAATGGAGAAAAGCGAAGTTGGGTCATGAAATTAAGTGGGTTAATAGCTGCCTCTTGCCCTCCTATGCGGGAAGTGCTAACTTGCTCAGAGTGATGTACCCACTGAATTTACTTTTTTGCGAGGGACAAAAGGGTGTCCCCAGTGCTTCGTGTGCAATTTTTTTTTAGGAGTGCAACAAAAGCATGGGAGAACACCTCTATTCCAGTGTTTGCTCAAAAGATCTTCATGCCTTAGTCGAATATATAATCTAGATTGTCAAATTATTTATTTGGTCGGTGGACCATAATGACATTACTCACTAATTACTTTCGTGCACTCCCAATATATATCATTATGTACATTGTTGCACAATTCGAAAACGCGCACATAAATTACCCTTGAATGTAAATGCGAGGCTTCAATCATATACTACGAACCATTTCTTAATACACAAGCTCAATATGGAAAAATGATGCAGAAAAAATGTGCTTCATGCCATCAATAAACCTTAATTACTCCTATACTGTAATATATTAGCTGCCAAATAAATGCAGCTTTTAAGCATATCGCCTCTTTATCATTAACGCATGCAAAAGGAATTATTATTATTGTTTCCGGCATCGGTCTCGCCATTTCCCCTATTGCTTCTATTGCTTCAAACCAGCAGAGGAAACCGGGAATTACAAGGAAGGCATGCCACATTTTGTAGCGGATTAAAAAAAATATAGACAATGATCCAAAATTCAATTGCGGCTGAATTGCTCGTGACGAAAAATACAAATCCAAACCTTGTACTAACCTTCCAACTCCTAAAACATGAATCTTGTAATTTATACGAAATCTTCTATGAATTCACGGCGGGAAGCCTTCAAGTATGCCAAATTTGGCAGGCACTCTGACAGACAAAATCCAGGCCAGAGATAGAGGCGAAAGTGTCAAATATTAACCGGCTCGATAACTAAGTAATTATCGAGATGCTAAATTTTAAAATCTTTGCATCAATGATTTCAATTATACGCGACTTTCTTTGATTTTCGAAAGATCAGACATTCAGATTTCACAGTTTTGTAGCCTTGAATAGAAATTGCCCAAGGCACTTACAATAAGGACTGAAAGGATTTCTATACAAATGGTTTTATATTTTCTCATTTGCAAAATAAAATGAGTCACGATTGAGTTCAATATTTGCACCATTGAATTGGAAATGTGTTTCACTGGCTGACTTTTCCAAGATGCAGACACAGCGTCGGCTTAGAGTTTTTGTGTTACACACAATCGTGATTGGAGGAGTTGGAATATGACGGCGACGGTGTCTACCGTTGGATTCATAAAAACACAACAGTATTGAGAAATATAACGTGTGTAGTGATAAATAAATGAAGTGCATTTCAGTGAAATCGATCTCGATTTCAATAACAGGCTATTTTGCACAGAAAATAACTAAAATGAAAGTGCATTGCAACTAAACCTAAATCTACTTTAAGCAACATTTGCATTTCCTTGTACGTTAGTTGGGTTCACTAAAAGGTTTTATGCCGCCTCTTCCATTGATTCTATCTCATCCTTTTACCATATACGTAACGAATTTACCACTGTATTTGTTGTGATGCAAATTTACTTTACTAATTCATTCATGTGCTATCTCGAACATAAAGCATATTGTTACATTTTATTGTGACTCGTTCTATACGATTTCCAAACCAGACAAGACAGAACATGTACATATTTAGGGTATCTATTTGGAATATAAATAGACACATACATAAATTTATATCATTAAAGGTAGATTACAATGCCGAAAGCCAAAAGCAAGATAATTTTGGTAATCAGAACAAAGACAAGGCGGAGGTAAATGCACATGCTCTCATACCAATGTAAGACATTTAACAATGATTCTATATGCGGAATCTGAATACTTTAAAGAATCTAAAATTAAACTTCAATGCCCACGATTAACTCCAACCATTGATAACGCTCTTGCTGCAAACCACAGTCCACTTGCTTCTTCACTGAAACAGCACTCCACCTTCAATCCAATCAAAAGGCACTTCCAAGCTATGCGCTCTCAGCTAGATGGTAAAACAACTGAAGTGGATTGAGATGCAAGCTTGGGAACCAAATAGATAAATTTATAGCCAAGCTTCCATCAATCTTCTAATGGCTATGTGTCAGGTGTTCCACAGATCAAGGTAGAGAACTCTAGATGGAGTAATGGACCACTTCAGAAACTCCAACCAAAAAATTAATTAACTGCAGTTGATTTCCTTAATTTAAGGAAATTACTGCAGTTGGTTTCCAAAAATTAAGAAAAGACTGAAGTTTAGTTTCATAACTGTAGGTTACACGTTGGCAAAAATTAATGGAGTTTAACACCACGGCCCTACTAGCGCCTTCTCCCTAAGCCTTTATGTACTCTCTCATAAATCATTTTCACCCAAAAAAAGAGGTCGTTCTGCTGTAATCCCCTCCAAAGGTTTATTACCTGCAACAAAATTGACTCCCATATAGAATAATGCTAACGCTGCCCGCACCGCCCAGATAGTGATTTTGATCAAGGCCTAGGCAGTTGGTGACATGCCATCATGCATGCCCGCCAACTTTACCCATCGCAATCCATAACCTAGAGGCGAGACCCCAGTACCAACCCACCTCCCAAGGAAAGTACCGAGTGCAACCCACCTCCCAAGGAAACCACCGAGTGCAACGGAGGTGTCAAAAAATAAATGGAAGGCCTCCCAGATTATTTGATGGGATTTCTAGGTTATTTGATGGGATTTTAAGACTACACCCAAAAACACAGATTACCAAAGAAAGGCCCCTGTCCATTCAGCCAAAACCCCAACGGCTACGATCCAGCTATTGAAACTTTATCTCTACAAATGAAGGGAAGGCCAGCCAAAACGAAGGAGAAAAACAGATATCATGACAAAATCGGCTTCTCACAAAGGATCCAGGAGAAGTCCTACCACATGATGAAACTTAACTCCACTATGACCACACAACACCAGAAAAACTAGTAAATGAAATCATCTCCTCCGTCGATCCCCTTAATTCAATGACCTGATCGCCGTAGACCAAGCTAATAACAAAATAATCCCATCTGTCTTTTTATGCACTTCAGAAAGGCTGGGATCCTTTCGTATTATCCTGCTTGTTTATCTCCAAAAGTATAGTGTAATGTTGATCCTGTGACTGACGCCCTTGTTGAAAAATTAATTCCAACTGCGCATCAGCAAAAGAGTGCAGGAACCCCAGCGATTAAGCCCAGCGAATTCAGCAATCAGCAACCTCAGCAATCAGCTCATATCGCATCGGCATATCGCATCGGCGAAATGGAAGTGGAGTCTTTATTATTAGCGATGAGCAATCGCCGATAACCCGGACCCGACAATGGTATTAATCCATTTTAATAGATTATCGGGTCCAGAAATATTTCGCTATCGGGAAAACCAAGTGGGCAGCCCTTTTCCCATGCAATAAGTCCCGACCCGATATTGTGGACCCGACTGTTGTTCAACATTTTACTTGATATTATTTCGGGTCCGCAAGTGGCTCATTATATATATATTTTTATGCATATATTATAATATATATATCAGGGTTATCGGGCCATGTGGTGATCGGGATTTCGCAATCGGCAGAAACAATGGGTACACATATGTGTGGCATGCGATAAAGCCTGGACCCGATATAGTTCCAAAAGCATATTTTATAATGGGTGAAGTAAAAGCCTGGGAAAGGAAAAGGATTTTTGACGTGAAGTGTAAGTCTTCCTACCGCCATTTATCTCAGTAAGACAGTAAATGATATTTACTGTGGTTGGTATGGTGAAGTTTTAATTCTTCCTGAGTGGGAGTATGGGCATGGAAAAATATCAGTGAAAGCATTTAATTTTCACTGTCTTCTTTTTACGGAAGTATGGGATGTAAGTCCTCCCTCTGGTAAGTCATATGATAATGTAATAGAAATACGCACAGCAGTGCTAAGCATAAATGAGTGTAAGTGAAAAAATATGCACAGCAGTTTTGAAGCAAGTGAGAGCAATGGAGAATAATGCACAGCAGTGCGAAGCATAAGAGAGAGCAATGGAGAAATAAGCACAGCAGTGTGAAGCAAAGAGAGAAGGGAACGCACAGGAGTGTGCATGAATATTTTTGTGGGTTGAAATGTTTGATGAGAAAATGGTAAAACGCAGCAGCAGCGTAAAAACCTTTTCTTGGGTAATGTAAGAATTGTAAAAAGAATGCACAGAGAAACAGAGAAGTGAATGCAGAAAACCAGGGGCAGTTTTGGTTTCAAAACCATGAATAGTTTCACACAGCAGTGAAAAGGTAAATGTGTAAATCCCTGTAATTTTTGTTTTTCATAGCAGTGAATGTAAATGAAATATTTACACACAGTGGTGTAAAATTTCATAGGAGGCAGAGTAATTTCTTTTGTAATGTTTTGGTGAATCCCTCTGAGTGAAAGAGGATGAATATGTATTAGTATGTTTATTTTAATGAATGGAAATCATTTTATGGTGGTGAAATACTCTGTTCTTAGCTATTTTTTTTAAAAAGGGTCCTCTGTGCAAAAAGATCCTGGAGCAAAGGAAAACAGAGCATAGCCTCTGTGTGCATAATGTTTGGTTTTGGTATTTTCCCAATGTAAAAATACCCAACAGCCCTGCAACGTGCTATACGTGAGAATAAAAGCATTTAACTACGAACCTTCCAGTTCTCTCTGTCAGTTATCAGCAACTTGAAGGCGGTCTGAGAAATCTTCCTGAGCAAATGAATGTTGGGGATTGCTGTAAGAGATTTTTTTTAAGTGATCCATTGGCTCTAATGAAAAGTCCATCTCAATAATTTGAATTGGACAAGCTGATTGGAAAGCGAGTCCATTTCCCTGCAGGGATTTTCTTAAATTGGGTTTCTCCCGGGTAAATATGGTGTCTCTTGATGTATGTTCGTGTTTACTTTTTCCCTACACAATCTCCTTTCCATTCTCTTGCTGTAGTTTGAATTCAATCCATTTGAATCAGGGGAATTGTGTGTTTCCTCCTTGATGTAGTTTGAATTCAATCCATTTGAATCAGGGGAATTGTGTGTTTCCTCCCTGATGTAGTTTGAATTCAATCCATTTGAATCAGGGGAATTGTGTGTTGCCTCTTATGTTTCAGCAATGGTTACAAGGGTAAGCAGAGACATTTTGCATGTTGTTAGCATTGTGAACTAAGTTGAATGAAACCCAAAGTTCAATGTGGTCCTTCCAGTTTTGAATGAAATCTGGTATTCCTCATGTGAATAGATTATCAGATGCCCATAACTTTGTCAAATTTTGTTGCGTTCTGAACTGTATGGAATCTCTCCACTTACTCCTGCACGATCGATGTACCTGTTTGGTAGATATAAAGAGTAAAACTTCAAAAGGACCTCTGGAATGATTTGTAACGTTCATGATTTTATTACTCGCCACTCACAAGCGGGAAATAGGAATTATCCCATATAGATACAGAAATTTAGAAGTGCTGCTTGGTACTTGACACTTACCTAAGCATTTCTCATTCGTTATTCATCCAGGAACGAGGCGGAGCTTCTGGACAAAGTTGTTCAAAGACTATTGAAAAAACTTCCAAAAACACCGCTTTTTGTGGCTAAATATCCAACTGGTTTGGATGATAAGCTACAGGACTTTGAAAGTACAGTGTTGTCGCAGCAGGGGCAGGAGCGTGACGTCCAGGCCAGGGTTGTGGGAATTGTAGGTGTTGGTGGTATTGGGAAAACCACTTTGGTGAAACAGGTCTTCAACCTTAGGTGCTCTAAGTATGATGGATCCTCTTTTTTATCTGATGTTAAGGAAACTGCAGCTAGAAAATCTCTGGTTGATTTGCAAATGAAGCTCATTAAGGACTTGACACACAGGGATATTAAAATTGAGATTGTGGAACAAGGTGTGATAATCCTTAAACGTTACCTAGCTTGTTGTAATGCACTGATAGTTTTAGATAATGTAGAGAAGGCCGATCAATTGGATGCATTCTTACCAATTAGGGATGTTCTTAGTTCCAATTGCTTGATAATAGTTACCTCTCGGGACAAGCATGCTCTCCTATGCTCAGAAATAGCAGATTCATCAATTTATAAGCTCACCGGGATGAATAGAGCACATTCCCAAGAGTTGTTCTGCTCATATGCCTTCAATCAGCCACATCCACCACCAGGATTTATAGATCTGGTGGAATGGTTTGTAAGGGCCTATGATGGATTGCCGTTGTCATTGAAAGTTACTGGGGCTCTTCTTTGTGGAAGAGATGACACATATTGGAAAGAGCTATTGAATTATTTTCACAAGATACCACCCGCGGATATACGGGAAACGCTCAAAATTAGTTATAATTCACTCGACCAAGAGTACCAGCAAATATTCTTAAATATGGCCTGCTTTTCTATAGGAGAAGATATGGATACAACAAAAAGAATATGGGGAGCGGTGGGGATTTCAAATTTAGAGAGCAAGTGTCTTCTGGAACTGGACAGTGGAAAGCGGATAAAAATGCATGATCAGGTTAGAGATATGGGAAGATATACTGCTGCGGAAAGATCAATGCCGCATCGTCTTTGGTGTCACGCCACCAACAATAACAATGTTGATAAGTTATTTGAAGAATCGTCGTGGTCTGTAAGTGATTCAAACATGTTCAAAATTTTTAAAGTTGTTTTGTTCAACGCAAGATCTGTGCCCTGGATACTATCTATCTTTTATTTTTATGATTGAATAGGTCACAGCCGAAGTTCGCGGGATTTCGACGGTTCATTGTGTAGACGGTTTTCATTATGGATTTGGTGTCCGTTCAGAAATGTCATGGTACAAAAGGTGTATTCAGGAGCTGTTGGGAAACTGTAAGCCGGCACTGTTCAATACAGATCGTTATCATGGTTTGCGAATTCTTGCAAGTGAATATTATTATGTAGAAGCTATATTGAGGACGGTGCAGTCACCACATCTCATATGGCTCCGCTGGTATAAATGCCCCTATTCTTCCCTGCCTTCTTGGGTTCCCCTGGGAAATTTAAGAGTTTTAGAAGTGAGAGGAAGCAGATTGAAAACCTTGTGGCAAAAGGAATCTCAGGTACGCAATTTTGCGTGTTTATGCTTCTTTTATTTCAATCTCAATTTGTTTTTAGATCAGAATCATCTCGAAATCTTTCTTACAGTGGAAATGTGTGCATTGCAGCCGCCTCTCCAGTTGCGAGAGTTAAACATCTACTCTCCCATTTCAGATTTTCCAAAGTCCATAGGACAACTGAAGTACCTTGAAAAGATTGTTGTGGATTATGATGGGACTGTCCAACTCAAAACTTTGCGAGAGGAATTTTCCTATATGCTCTCTTTGACATACTTGGTCTTGAGACATTTCACAAGAATGAGATCGTTGCCTGATTCCCTGGGAAAGCTAACAAACCTTCAGCACATCAATTTGTCTTATGCTACCAGTTTGGAGATGCTACCCGATTCCATCGGAAAGCTACCAAACCTCCAGTCCATCGATTTGTCTTATTGTTCCCGCTTGGCGATGCTGCCAAATTCTTTTGGGGATTTGACTTGACTCAAACGCCTCTCTTTGAAGGAATGTAGGAATTTGACCATTTCTAAAGACACACTTGGAAATATTACCACGCTGGAATTCTTGGATCTTTCATGTTGTTCCAAGGTGAAAGAATTGCCTCCCCAGGTCGCACATCAACGGTTCCTGGAAAAATTATGTTTGTTGTATGCCGAGTTAAAAGAATTTCCAAGCGGTATCGGTGACCTATGCAACTTGGAGGTACTCGAAGTAGGGGGCCGTTTGTTGGAAGTGCTGCCATCTTCCCTCGGTTCCCTCAATAGCTTGAAGGATTTGCGGGTGAGCAATTGCCCGCGATTGAAATGCTTGCCGGACACTTTTGGATTGTTGACTCAACTGACACGGTTGAGTTTGGTTTCTTGTGGGATACAAAAGTTACCACAGGATATTCTCCTGCTGAACAATCTCGAATACTTTCGCATAGAAGATTGTCCATTGGGCGAACTTCCATTTAAAACAGAAACAGTAGCAGCGTTGAATGAATTGGACGACTCCAATGGCAAATGTATCTTTGGTTTGGAGAGGCTCTGGCAATTTGTGTTGGGAATTTTTGGTTTGCAATGGGATGGGAAAATACCAAAACCAGAAAAACACAACAGAGCCAATGCTCTGTTACCTTTGCTCCAGGATCTTTTTGCACAGAGGACCCTTTTAAAAAAAAACTGAGAACAGAGTATTTCACCACCATAAAATATTTCCATTCATTAAAATAAACACACTAATACATATTCATCCTCTTTGCTGTGAGGGATTTACCAAAAACAACATTAAACCAAAACTCTGTTTTCACCTGAGAATTTACAGAGACATATTCATCCTCCTTCACTCAGAGGGATTCACCAAAACATTTACAAAAGAAATTACCCTGCCTCCTATGAAATTTTACACCACTGTGTGTAAATATTTCATTTACATTCACTGCTGTGTGAAAAACAAACAAAACTTACAGAGATTTACACCTTTGCCTTTTTACCTGTGTGAAACAACTCATGGATTTGAACAAAACCATCCACTGGTTTTCTTCATTTACTTTTTCTCCTTCTCCTGCACTGCTGTGCATTTTTTACTTCTTACATTACAAACCAAAAATTACTCTACTGCATAAAACCTTTACATTACAAATCCAAAAATATTTATGCACTTCTGTGCATTCCTCCCTGCAATACAAAATTTAATCTCTGTGTTTTTACGGGTTCTGCAAACCCTCTGTTTTTACTTGCTGCCACATAAAATTACATGACATAAATTTTACCGGCATTGTTGTGCTCACTTCCCTTGCTCTTCTTTTTGCGCTGCAGAGATAGCTCTCCTTCCTCTTTGCAATTACATAATACCATTACATTTAATCCCCGTGTGTTTTTCACGTTTCTGGTGCTGCGGACCACAGTTTCAATTCACCGTGTGCAATTACATAGTGCATGTTACAATCCCCGTGGGTTTTCTTTTTCATAACATACAAAACTGCAATATTTTTTTTATTGGCTGCTGCGAGCCCCACTCATCTCATCCCCGTGTGCATTCACATTAAAAAGAATGGTCAACGTTTTTTTAAAACATATATTAAAAAAAAACTTACCCATACTCCCGCTGTAAGAATTATTAAAACCTTACATCCCCATGTGCATTCACATTAAAAAGAATGGTCAACATTTTTTTAAAACATATATTAAAAAAAAACTTACCCATACTCCCGCCGTAAGAATTATTAAAACCTTACCAAAACATATGACAGCAATTAATTTAGCGTATGGGATGGTGCACGCCTTATTAAATTTTAACAGGCCCCGTATGTACTTGTGACAGGTTAAACAGCGGAGTCCTTTCCTGGAAATCGAATGGCGGAGAGGAGGCATCATCAATCGAACGGATATCAGACAGGGTGAGTTGACCGTGTGATACCTTCCGATGGGGGCCTGAGGCTGATGTCATGCGAGCATCACTGCTGGACAGTTGTCGGCTCCAAATTTCATCGGAGCCCTTCGTCGGAATGTTCCCCCGCCGGAGAGCTGGCCCGATAGGTTTCAGGCGGCCGGATTCTGGTTAGCAGCTGGGTGGTTTTCCCATGCGCCTTAACTGCTGGCCTCCTGCGCGCACAGGGGAAATTATAGTTTCCAACACTCCCCTTTAATTTCACCTGCTGGGCATTCAATTTTACCCAAACACTTCCTCAACTCCTTGACATGCTGCTATTGCAAAAGAGTCTTCCTCTTAACAGAGGGATTAACCACTGTCTATGCTGAAAAGCATCTTCCTCTAAACTAGAGGGATTCACCTGTTTATGCTAAAAAGCATCTTCCTCTTCACAGAGGGATTCTCCAAAGACAACAAATCTTCCTCTTAAGAGAGGGATTCACTAACACTGCTTCAGATGCAGTTCCACAAGCAAAAAAATAGTCTTCCTCTTAATAGAGGGATTAACCTGAAATTGTGCTTAAGAGCACCTTCTTCATGACAGAGGGATTTACCATGACACTGTGCTGAAAAGCACCTTCCTCTTTAACAGAGGGATACACTGAGAGCTTCACTTCCTCTCACTGAGGGATTACTGCCACGCACTGCTTTAGATGCAGTTTCAAAACAAAACATTCATTGCACTGTTGTGCATACTCATTACATTGTTCTCTGCTGCATTGTTGTGCCATCTTCTTTGCTGCGTCTACCCCACACTGCTGTGTCTACTCTTGTTGTTTTGTCGCTGCACTTCACTTACATTTCTTTGCAAACTCTGCATTGCTATGCATTCTCCAAAGACATAATACTCTGTCTTTTCTGGAACAATTACTCTGTTCCACCTTACAAAATTTACACTACTGTGTGCAAACATTTCTTTTACATCTGCTGCTGTCCATTACCTTTCATTTCTTCAACAAAAAAGAACTTCATGCTGCTGCATTTTCTTATTTGCATTGCTGTGTAAAAACACATTTCTTCGCACTACTGTGCTTCTCCTTCTTGCCATCACGCTGTTGCCTTTTCTTATGCACTGTTGTCCACACCCATAACCGTAGACTCTGTCATCCTTGGGTTTTTACTTGCTGCTGCGTTGCCTCTGCAATTTGCACTGTGGCTGTCTTTTGTTTCATCATACTGCTGTGTGCCCATAAACTAACTCTCTACTCTCCATTACTTGCACATAGAGAGAAATCATCCTCACGCTGTTTTGCGTTGCATTCTCCACACAACAAAACAAAAAAAATTAACACGGGCTGCTGCCTTTTCTTTTTACACCTTGCTTCACACACTCTTAGTCTTCATTCATTTTTTTAAACAATGCACTGTTGTGCAGTTCCTTTCATTTTTCTGCTGCCACACATTTTCATTCACCCATGTGCATTAAAAAATCTATTGTCCCTGTTTCTCTTTATGCATTTCTTTGCATGCTGAATGCATATGAAGAAAAACATTACATTTCTTTTACTGCTGTGTATTGTACTCACTCTGCTGTGAGTATGTTCTCTCACATTACATAGAAGGAAACTA
>APFE031565599.1:0-16981 GCA_000404065.3 Pinus taeda
TTTAATCTTAGACGTTGATTAGAGACTTAATCTCGATCGTTGAAGACTCATTAGGGAAAGTATAAAATGGAGGCTTAGGGTTGATTTGGAAACACACATAGAGAGATTGAGGGAAGAGATTTTCTGAGGTGAGAAGTTCTTAGGAGGAAAATCGGTTGGGGAGATCTTGCAGCTGAGGGGTAGAGAGAATCTGAGAGAAGGAATTTTTGGAAAATACAGAACAAAGAGGTGGAGAGAGCTTGTAGAGAGGCAGCGCAGTAGCTGAGAGCGTTGACGCAGAAAAGCTGCTTGTCACATAGAATCCAGAACTGCAGGAACTTCCGGGAATTGTTGGAACTACCGGGAATAGCCAGAATAGCTTGGAGACTTGACGCAGAGGGAAGAGAAGTTGACACATGGCTGACACAGAGCCAGTGCAGAAATAGCCAAGGTTAGCTAGTCCTGTACCAGATCAACCAGAATTCTGCCGGATGAAGTGAGGTAAAACTCACTCAGATTTTCCATAAGTATTTTCTCTGTAAAGAATTGCTAGATGAGCATCCTAGATTTGTATTCAGATATTTCTCCTGCATAATAATAAAACCCTCAAAGCTGCTACACCGGTTTTCCTACATTGGGTTTTTCCGGGGACTATTGTGTCCAAAAATAAGTGTCCTATGTATCTTGTTCTTTGCTCTAGTTTATGTTTCATGAGATCAAATATTTAATTAGTGTAGGTTGTAGAAGTAATTTTCTTTAGTATTCAGAAGAATAACTTGATGAATGTAACTTAAAAATTAAGTAGGTGAAGTAGATTCAAATTTGCTGCAGTAGGTGTTCCTTTGAGGATAGGAATTTTCACATGATCATCATCATATTCTTTAACCTCTTTTCCTTTAGGCTCTTTCAATTTGGTTGAAGCCCTATCAAAACCTAGGATTTCAGATTTCCCAAATGCTTTCTTATCCTTTTCAAGCTCTTCAACTAAAGTTTGGGAAACTTTATAGTCACGATTTTTAGCACGTCCCAATTCATAAGAAATATCAACATTAAAAGCATTAATGTAAAAATCCAAAAGAGATTTATCAAGAGGCTTATAATATTGAGGTAATTATTTAATAATACCATTAAATCTCCTATTAAACTCCTCTATCGTTTCATTTTCCTTCTTCTTTATGACACTGACAGCCTTAACTAGATTACCTTTCTTCTCTTTTATCTCCATACTTGTCCTTAAAGGCACTAACAATCGATTGTATGAGTCAAATGAATTATTAGGCTTTTCCATAAATCAATCCAAAGCATCTTCCTCCAAGGTAAGAACAAAGAGGCTCAGTTTTACATTTTCATGATTATAATCGACAACTCTAGCATACTTACCTAACCAAGAACCAAAATATTTTAGATGAGCATCAATACTAATTTCATTATTGCCCTGAAAAGAGGGAAATTTGTTAATCTCATTCTCCGGAAGATCATTGGGATAACATTGAATGTTAGCAAAGTTACAAGGGGCGAACATGTCCATGATGTCATGCTCAGTTGGGTCGAGAAAAAGAAGATGGATATTGGAGAGAGCTTCTTGTTTGAGACTAGCAAGCAGTGTATGGGAAGAGAGCTTGTGTAATCACACTCTGAGTTCCTTTTAAGATCAAGAGTAGGATTAACCAAGCTACTTGGATGTCTTCTAGTACACACTCCTGTAGAAGATAAAAAAATGTAGTCGCTACCCGAACAAAAGTCTAACTTTGATGAACCCAAGATGCTAGGAATGAAATTAGTAAAATAAACCAAGGACAAAGAAACTTATCCGGGTGAGAGATGAAAGGATGAGAAATGAGGAGATGAAAATCATTAAGACAAACGTCACAATTCCAAGGTCCAAAAACTTGGTCCCCGACAACGGTGCCAAAAATTGTTGTCACTCAAAATACAAAAATGACTTAGGTTGGGGGCTGTCGCCCTAATTCCCAACCTCTCCATTTAAGTTGTCTCCCAACAATGGAGTATGGGGGGTAAACCCTATGGAAATGAGATGAAGAAGGACTTTTTTGGAACCAAGTAATCCAGTGGACATAGTTGAGTGGCCCAATACTTTTTTAGATTTAGCAAGATTTAAGGGATTCGACTTGATTTATAAGCTTTAAAACCAGTGTTTTATGGAGTAAATATTCTTGCTTTACAAATTTAAGACCAAGTACCGGATGGACAACTATTGCTTTGATAACTATCCTATATGCAATGCAATTCCTAGAACTTATGTGAAATGCAGGAATCTTGGTTGATTTTACTTAAATTCCTAGTCTAAGTTTGTCCTTTGATCTTTGTTTGTATTGAGCCTAAACTTTATAGCAAATGGCAAAGATAAATCAAGGTGAATCACACGAGGATGTGATTAACGATCTCTCTCCTTGAGATCTAACTTACCTGGTGCCTTCGACACTGCAGACACTGTGGCTCTGACGATTGCAAGGTCACTATTTTAGACACTAAAAAGGCTAGACTTCTCAGGAGAAGAAGCAAAGGTGTTCCTATATCTCTATCAACCAAGCTTACGCTTGAGGGTAAATTTTAATATGCACGACTATCTTAGGATGCAAATGCAAGGTGAAGTTAGAGAATGGTTCTTTAAGATGAGATGTTAAAGCCTTGAGTACTTAGATTACAATTTAATATGAGTTATATCGCTAAGTACTTAAACAAAGTTTCAATAGACAATTTCAGTCATAAAGATAAATGCCAATCCAACAAGATATAATAGATGACTGAAATGTACAATTTGCCACCAATCCACAATAGAAAGCTTATTCAATCTCAATGTAAAGTACTAATGACAATTACTGGAAACTCAAAGCTAATTAGCCAATAGATTTTCAAATAGCCGAAATACTCAACTATATCTGAAATAAAATGCAATTAGGGTAAATGCTACTTAGTTTAAAGGGTGTTAGGTCTCAGCACAAGTACCATAGGAAAAATGCTTCAGCAAGATAAATATCAACAATTCGTTTGCTTATGAGACCAAGTATGATATTAAATGTGTTTTTAGGCAGCCAGCTTATGTATATGTAATTCAAATTCAGAAATCAGAAAGTAATGAGCGTTTAAACTTAGATTTTAATGCCAATAACCATACGAAAACTTTGCTGATGCAACCTATGCAAATAGTTGCCTTTAGAAATGAATCAAGAACACTTATTTTTAGAGATTATTTTCAGGACAATAGTGAATTCTCTTATGACAATAGTAAAGTATTTAATGTCAAATCAATGTTTAGTATCTTAAACAGTCTTTAATTTACTATTGTCTCAAATATACCCAAAATAAAAGTGCAAACCAGTCCTATGATCAGACTTTAGGCAATGTATGAGAGTCACTTGAATTATAGATTTATGCCAGAGATTATCTTTACCAATGTGTCTGTTTAATATGACTGTTTTAGTCTTTTAGATGTGATTAGCTTAAAGTATTAGACAGTGATAGAAATACAGGTTTAGAAAACGAAACCTAAGGCCCTAGGCCTTGAAGTAATTTGCCAAGCTTCTTCCAATGAATGCCACAAGTCTTGACCAAAGTTCTCTGCAAATTTTGATGAAGTGCCAACCCAGAAAATGATTTTTTTCCTACAGTGACTGAATCAAATCGGAATGTAGCCCAGACAGCAAGAAGAAGAGGCCTCAAATATGCTTGCGTTGAACTGTGGAGAGCTTCCCAAGGCTTGCGTTAAGGATTAGGAGGCAGATCTAAGGCTAGAAGGGCTGCAATAAAATGTGAGGACAATGGGAAGGCTTGATGGCTGCTACAGGCAGCAAATGATGACTGTGATGAGGTCTAGGAAACTGCTACAGGCATCAAGGAAGGAAGCTGGGGCAGTGTTAGGGAAAGGAGATGAGGACTACAACGTGAGGGTTAAGGGAGGCTACAACGAGGATAAGGAGGCTCGGTTTGGGAGAAAGAGGCAGTGAAACAGGGTTTCAGGGCTGCATTAAGGCAGCAAGGGAAGAAGAGATGAAGGAAGAGGGAGAAACAGCTAAGGAAATTGGATGCAAGGGTTAAGAGGAACAACGGAAGGAGAAAAAGGGCTGGAAGAGCAGCGGCAGGGTTTTTGGAAGGCCTTTTGGCCTACAAAACTTCAAGGAAGGACAACGTTTAGCACTGTAGACTAATGTAGGGTTTGGAGAGCCTTTTAGGGCATGCATTAGGCCTTTAAGGCCTAAAAAATTCGCCCAACTTCTGAAAACTATATCAATCTCAGAGTTTCTTCATTCACCAAATAATCTTAAATTTTTTGGCCTTGTAAACAATGATTTGAGACTAGATCTTGCTCTCCATGGCCTAGATCTGTCTCAAATTCCAAAAATATCCTTGAATAATCTCAGATCTATACCCGCACAAGTAAAAAATGAAATACCCAAAACACAGTATGTACAAAAAATAGAACTAAAACCCAAAACTCAAATGTTAAAAATTAAAAATTATTTTACAAAGACTTCAGATCTATACAAATAAAATACAAATCTACTAGATCTAAGGAGTATGAGTCTGATTCCACTCCCATATCTGTGGAATCAAACTTTTTCTAGCCAAATCTATCTATTAAACACAATATTAAAAGTTAAATGAGTTTAAATGAGACAGTAGCCAAGAAACCCTACAAGAGAAACTTTGTTAGATAAGTATTGAGATTTTAATAAAGAAGGCTCTTCAGATCTTATGCCTTGGGAGTTGGCTGGTCCAACTGAGGACTTCCCCTCCCTCCCAAGTTCTTGAAAAAAAAAGAAAAATATTTTTGCACACTCAAAATCAAATTGTTAGATTGATAGAAATATAAAATAACAATGTAACATTCAAGAATTAGAGATACCTGCTAATTAAATTAAATTAAAATGCTATCTTAGATCCAATAACTTAAGTAAGATACCTGTGCAATAGATTATTCCTAAAGGCTAAAAATCAACAACTTTTAAAATATACTTCAGCAGAACATCCAGAACAATATTACCATAAGAAATGGGAGAGAAATACCACCATCAATGAAAATCCCAAAGACTTTGCGTTATTACTATTCCATAAAAAATTACAAGAGAGCTTCAAGAGCTAGTACACGATTCAAAGGTCAGATACTTCTTGAGACAAATGAATTCTAATTTATAGATATATTCTCCAAACGGCTAGTTGGCTTGATCCCCATCAAAGTAATCTCTACCGTTGATAAAGTTTTAATTATCTTTTAATCTCTATTGTCGAAATATTTATTTTTTGAGAAATTTTTGAATTTATCTTTTATTTCCTTTTTAATTAGCTAAAAATTAATTATTTTGAATTAATTTCCTCAACAAATTGACTTTGACTTAACCATGAAGGTCTAAGGGTCCAAAATTTCTTGAAATTTTCAATATTTCCTTGGTGGGGGCCTCCAAAAATTAATTTCTCTAGAACCCATGAATTTTTTTATTTTGGAGAATTTATTTTTTCCTAAGACTTAATTTTGTCTATAATTAATTTAAATTTCTGGTTTAGGATTTTTAACTTATTTTTGTTAGAAAATTTAATTAATTGACACATGAGGGGATTAATAATTTTTCCAACCCTCTAATATTTTAGCACCATTGCTAAAATATTATTTACATAAGATAATTACATTTCAACCCTCAAAGGCGAAAAACCCATTTGATATAGACCCTTAATTATTTTACTTTATTCTGCGACTCAATATGACCTAGTAGACCAAAGGATTTATAATAAAAATAATTTAATCAACTAGTTAAAATTATTCCCAAATCACTTTTAAAAAGACTATAAATAACACTAGGACTCACCTAAGATCTTGATGATAAAATCCATCTTAGCTTTGGGGTGAGGCTGGAGGGAAAAATCTTGCCGATCATTTGTGTTTAAAAACACAGATGAATTAGTGAGACGAAAAACCTCTTAAGATGAAAATTGTCATCAAAATAATAGGCGTACCTAGGTTGTTACATACATTATGGTGTTACTAAGATCATTTATATTATAAATTTGCAAAATGGGTTTACAACTTTGACAAACTATCAACTAATGATAAATCCTGAATAATCTGAACACTGGAACATGATGAAATCCATTTTGCGAAAAAAAGAGTGTACGGCTATAAGGTAGTTGACATGGAGTGGTCAACCAGACCAACATCACATGTGCAAGAACCATAAGAGTATAAGAGCAGGCCTTATTTAATGGAAAAGGGGGCATGAAAGTAATTTACATAAGCATCATCTTCCAATGTATTTCTAGCTTATGATTTGTAAACAAGTTACTATGCTTAGATATGGGAGGATTATTACAAGGCCCTATTAGGTGCTTCTCAAGGCCCTATGGGAGGGTTATCACAAGGCCCTAGTAGGATAAATGAAATAAAGCATTGATTGGAGCATGGATGAGATTAATTTGAAGCTAGCTATTTGTGGATCATCAATGATCATGGGGTTGCTGGCCGCCATGCTGAAAAAATAAGAGAAAAGAAAATTCACAGGGATTACTAACATGGGTGTGTAACAATGATGCAAGAATCAATTTTCTTTGCCAAAAGTATTGTAACTTAGTAACAAAGACATTAAAATATAGTATTTTCATATATAGTAAGTGCTTCCTTGTTGAGTGTCATTTATTACAAACCCATTTTTGATTGAGTAAAACTCTTTATATTTGGGTTAGATATTATCCATGCCAAATCCTTTGTAATTTTATTTTCCTTCATAACTGATAATCATTTACAATAATAACTTATTGCGAACAGTATATGCCTTGATACTCTAATAATGGTCATCATGTTAGGATGGTGTTTAACTGATCTCCAGAACTTGGTTTTAGATTTTATATGATTGAATGAAGGCACTCTTAGGATGAGGCCTTAAAGTGCAATTCTGAAATGTTTGAATTTTCAATAGTTTGTAAGAGGATTTTAGTAGTGAGTGCTCAATGTTGAATAGTTTGTACTGAGTAGGGAATGTGTTGTCTGTCATGTCCCCATTTTTATTCTTCTTCATAGTATAGCCAGGGTGGACATCTAGGACAGGGGATGGCCAGGTCAGTGGAGCAGATTTATCTCATCAGGGGTCCCGATGGAGTTTTGAAGAGTTTTTATGGGATTTGATGGAATTCGCTTGGAATATTCCATCATCGGCACAATTTGCTTTTCGTTCCGTTGCATTCCGACAACTTTCAAAAATCAACATTATTATTGGGCATAACTTAATTAATTATGCTCGAGGTGGCATTCTAGGGAGATTAATTGATGGAACACCTCAGTGTAGTAACTTGTTTGAACCAAAACAAGAAGATATGCATGATGGGACTTCTGGGTGTGTGTTTCAGTGGCTTGAGGAGACATGGTGGCCAATTTACCCTTTTTCCGCATTAAAAACAATATTTTATTTAAAATAAAAGAGGGAAAAGTGCTCCATGATTAAAATAATAATACAATAGAAGGTTCTAGAAGGGTCCATTAGATCTATAAAAGAGGAGGAGGAGGCCATTGGAGGACATCTTGGATTGAGTATTGTTTCTTGTATGAGAGGTTGAGAACCCAGTTCTCCTCTCTAGCAGTAGCCCTAGGATGGAAACCCTCAGGTGATTTAGTGAGAGTGGGTGAGCACTCATCTCTTCCCTTGGTGAATCCATTCAGGGTTCACAAGTTGCAATGTATTGTTTTTCAGTTTGTTTTGGGAGGCCCATTGTGGCATTATTGTAGATCTGTTGAGGCCAACTATCTCAGCTATTTTTCTAGCATGTAAAACCCCAGTTCTTATATTATAATAAAGCGGAGATTGTTTCTCCTTATCGTATTATCAAATTGCATGAATTTTATATGCTATATTTTACATGGAAATCTTTTGTTTATGAGTAGAAATTTTATGTGAGGGGAATGTTCCAAATTTATTTCGTTTGGGACATTATAGTGGTATCAAAGCTGGTGATCCTGCCAGCCTAAGGGTTTGTTGCTTATTAATCCATGGGTTGATTTTGAAGCCAAGTCTGAGAATTTATTTTGATGTGCCAAATTGATGAAGACATCTTTGTCTCGACCATGTGAAATTGTCTTTTATATATTAAATGATCAACAATTTCCATTTCAATTGTTGAATCACTTGACCATAGTTTATTATTCCAAATGTCTCACTTAAAATTGGATATGTTCGAGAAGCCAAAGACGCCCATGAGCCAAGCCAGCCGTAATAAAAGCACTGTGAAATTTTGGCCCAAAATTCATGTAGGCTATTGAATTGCAAGGAGCGGAACCGATCTCTTGAGAACCGGATCGCGTCTTCTATTCTATGGTCAACTTAATAGAATCAAACATGTGGTCATGTGTGGCTAAGTAAGTCGATTTGTGGACCATTGTGTAGAGAGATAGTGCACGCGCTGGCAAGAGGGGACCTAATCCTTCATGGGTTACGTATCGAAGAAAAGCAGTGCGGATTCTTTGTGGGAGGATAAATTCATCAATCAATGTGATGGTGCTCTAGTTGAGCAAATGAATAACATCCTGCGCATTGCATGAGCTGTCTAAATAATCAATAATCGTGAGCAATAATGGAGGACGTCGATTTGAAACCTATGCTAGACCGGGATTGGTGATCAAAGGAGCGTTAATTGTTGAGAAGTGGGGATTGCGCATGGAAGAAACATGATCTAGGCCAAAGGAAAATAAATATTTTCATGCAGCTGCTGAGTCGTTGAATTCATCAATTCTCTGAGCCACTGGTGACCAAAATTGCTGGTAGTTGAACTGATTTGATTGGGCATGTAATGCCTTGATCGAATTCATTCATGTAAGAAGGGGCTAAGTGACATAAATTCTCAAGCACCGAGCCGAGATCACCATCGAAATTCAAGCTGCAGTCCGAGGTAAAGTCAAGATACAATGTTTAATTGATCGTTGGGACTCTGCAAGCTGCCATTTAGGAGAGCCAATTTGGCTGATTGTGGGTCAACACTGAGTTGGACATATTGCATAAGGAATCAATTGTTGGCCAACTACATATACACCCACCTAGGTCAAACTCGTGGCAACCAACATCTATTTGAAGCCGCACCATGTTTTTTCTTTGAAGTGACTAGGCGAAGGATGAGCTTCCAAGGGTCAAGCTACTATTATACAATTGTATGTGGGCATGGGAGGCCACATGTAGGATAGTGAGTTGAATTTAGACCATAACCAATGGGACTGTGGACTGAACCATTTAATTTGTCGGCGACAACATTAGACAATGTCAACTTCTTTAGCTGATCTAGAAATCCATTGTATCCTTGGTTGATTCCACTGCTGTTGCATAAATTTGCTGTAGCGGGGTCTAACGTGTATCCAATGACGATTTGTACCTCTGTCTTGGATGTCTGGTGAAGTTTACTTGGAATGGGAGGAGCCCGAGTCAACAATTGGAACCAATTAAAGTCGTAGGGATGAAGACTGAGACACATTATCTTGGAGGAATTATTGTTGAAGGAAAACGGGAATTAAGCCACTGATGCGATTAGTCATATAGCTGTAAGGGATTTTGGTACAAGAACCAGTGGTTATTCCTGAGAAAATTCACTGTGCATTCTGGGCTTCCATATTACACTGCTAACTTCTACTGTTGGATGTATGAGGATAGTGAATCTTGCTATCAAAGTCTATGTTGGGTCATCCAACAGTTTTTGAAGAAATGTTCCAGGTTCCAACCTTGTGCCCCATACTCTTCAATCAGGCTAATATTTGTCTCTGCTGTTATAGATTCTGCCTCTAAATGTTTAGCATTCCATAACTTGTATGGTTGTGACTGCATGTGAGTATATTGTTGAGACATGGAAAGTATGTTGGAGCTGGTCAAACTGTTGATAGGAGGGGTTGATGCTTATGTTGTCTGTGTGACAAAATATTAGTGGGTTTACAATATTTGTTGCAGGGTTGAGCTTGTAAACATGCTTTGTGTTGATACAGAACCATTATATTGTTGAGTGTTAGTCTTAGTAACTGAAGTTAAGTATCTGCTGTAATGGTCAATAAATGTCCTAAGGGGTGAGCATAATTGGTTGCTAGAGTATGTCAATATTTTTACATGCTACTGTAGTAGCCTTGTATTGTCATTTGTCGACTGATTGTAGTTGAACTGCGCTTATTTCCATATATTTTACTGAACAATGGAGTATTTAAAACATCTCATACACCAACACAACAGTCCCTCAATGGGCTACAATGTAGATCAGAAAACAAAATTAGCCAGCAGACCTTTCTCAAAAGATATACATGCCATTCTTAACCATGAGAAGCCAACACATTTGTTCAAGAAGCCAGAAATAGGATACAAAATCCTTGCACTTGGGACATATTTGAAGCACATGAGGGTCACATGGACAATTCTTTTAAGGCTTGATGAACTAGATGCACTCCTTTCCAAAGTGAGCCAGTTAGAAGGGAAGAAATTAATTTGGGCTCTAAAACCAGCTATGCTTCCTCTCATACAACACAATTTCTTGGTGGAACCTTGTGAAGGGGTTAGACTTCTAGTTGTATCTTGTCTCAGTAACATCATGAGACTAATCGCCCCTATAGCTCCTTATAATGATGATGTTATGAGGAGAGTTTTTAGACTGGTGGTAGAAACTTTCCGAGACTTGGACAACAGTGCAGGCTCTACCTTTGGGAAGAAGCTTGAGATTTTAAGAGTTATGGCCATGACTAGGACTCATGAAATCTTGTTTAATCTGGAGTGTGATGGCTTGATCTTGCAGATCTTCTAATGCTTCTTCAACATTAGGAAACATCATCCTGACATAGTCATAGCACACATGCAGTCCATCTTTTCATCATGTATGAGAGGTCGTGATGCCATTTGCCAGGAGTTGTAGTCTCCACTGTTGTCTATTTGGAGGAGAGAGAAACTGGTCTCACCTACTGCTTATGAACTAGCAGAGAGGTTGGTTGAGTAGAACGTAGGGCTGTTTAGGAGACAGTTGACCAGGGAGGAGTTGCTCAGGTTCGGGGGATCATGCAGCAAGAATGAGATGAGGAGGAATGGACTTGGTTTTGTTTGCAAGGGACCTGACAACTCATGTTTGGGTGACGCTGAGGAGGTGACAGAGGTAGAGTAGGAGGAGATTCCTTTTGACTTTCAAGGTGAGGATTCTTCTTTGTACGAGTCAATGGGTTCATACGATGATACCTCTAGGGAGCACGAGCAGTCATGTGGAGTTGATAACAATAGCCCAGATGTGCATCTGTATGTGGTGGAGGAGTATGGCGAGCAACTGATTGTTCCCATGAGGGAAGGAGATCAGGGAGTAGATGAGCGACTGATGATTTAGCATAGAGAGCACATAGAGGAGCATGAGATAGATGACACACACAGTGTGCGGGATGGGCCTCTTTTGGAGTGTCAACTAGTGGCTCATGTTGAGCCCATGATGGAGGATGAGCAGACACTCAGACAGATGTGCAAGTAGTCTCCAGGGAGGGAGCATTTGTAGACACTTGTCCTTAGGAGAAGTTGGAGATTGATCGGATAGTTTTGCAGGAGGATAGTAGATGACCAGAGTTGTTGGAGATGGTGGTGCATCTATCTTTAGGTCGACCCATTGATGAGGTGCGGGCAGATGCATAGGCAGCTGGCAGAGCTGCAGGACATTCAGGGCACAACCCTCTTCAGGAGTACATAGATAGGGCTTGCAACACAGTTTGGTCACTTGTACCCATTACAGGGAGAGAGGCAGGTCATTCTCGATGGATATTGTTGACCAACCAGATAGGGAAGCATGAGTTGAGCATGGACCAACATCAACATAGTAGACTTGTTCCTTACATAGGATTCCATGACTTAGATTGGTGGGAGCTCATGAGTTGGTATCCTATTGATGGAGTATCTTTCTTAGTCAGGAGCAGTGTACTGTAGGAGCCCTTAGAGATGGGGGCTACTACATGCTCTAGTCGATAACATAATGTGGGTTGGCCATTCATCAATATATCAGCGCAACATCAGCATGGTGAGACTAACCTTTGTGTATGATAAGGATTGGATTGGAAGGAGGTGATGAGCTAGTACACAGTTGGTAGGCCAGCATTCACAGCTGGAGCTACAGCACAATGGGATCCATGGAGCATTAATGCTCCTTCTCGGTGGCATTGGGATCCAAGTGAATCCACTGGTAGTAGGTCGAGGCGGAGATGGACATGGAATCCAAGTATTGGAGGATCCTGTCATGTTTCGATAGCTTAGAGATGTGACAGGGATCAATGGTTCATATGGGATCCGAGAATTGGGTCTCAGTGGCATTGGGCCACAAATTTGGATTGCTTGAGGGCAAGAAATCCTGGGGTGGGAGGATTGTCATGTCCCCATTTTTATTCTTCTTCATAGTACAACTAGGGTGGACTTCCAAGGCAAGGGATGGCCAGGTTAGTGGAGCAGGTTTATGTCATCAGGGGTATCGATGGAGTTTTGAGGAAATTTTATGGGATTCATGGCATTCGCTTGGCATATTCCATCATCAGCACAGTTTGCCTTTCTTTCCGTTGCATTTTGACAACTTTAAAAAATCAGCATTATTATTGGGCATAGCTTAATTAATTATGCTCAAGGTGGATTCTGGGGAGATTAATTGATGGAACACCTCAATGTAATAGCTCGTTGGAACCAGAATGAGAAGATCTGCATGATGGGACTTATGGGTATGAGTTTTAGTGATATGAGGAGACATGGTGGCCAATTTACTCTTCTCCCGCATTAAAAATAATATTTTAATTAAAATAAAAGAGGGCAAAGTGCTCCATGATTAAAATAATAATAAAATAGAAGGTTCTAGAGGGGTCCATCAGATCTATAAAAGAGGAGGAGGTCATTGGAGGACATCTTGGATTGAGTATTGTTTCTTGTATGAGAGGTTGAGAACCCGGTTCTTTAGTCCAGCAATAGCTCCAGGACAGAAACCCTCGGGTGATTCAGTGAGAGTGGCGAGCACCCATCTCTTCCCTTGATGGATCCATTTAGGGTTCATAGGTTGCAGTGTATTGTTTTTCAGATTGTTTTGGGAGGCCCATTGTGGCATTATTGCAGATCTGTTGAGGCCAGCTGTCTCAGCTATTTTTCCATCATGTAAAACCCAAATTCTTATATTATAATAAAGTTGAGATTGTTTCTGCTTATTGTATTATCAAATTGCATACATTATATATGTTATATTTTACATGGCAGAGTAGAAGTTTTATGTGAGGGGAATATTCCAAATTTATTTTGTTTGGGACATTACATTGTCAATGTTAGTACAAGGACTTCTGTTGGCAAGACTTCCTTACTGAGCAATATTACAATATTTTTGGTCGTAATTTCCTTGCAGGATCGAAGAGGTTATTGATGAAGATATTCTGCATGCGAGGGCCCCCTTTGTTGTTCGCACCCAACACTGTTTTGCTGTCAAGTCCGGAATAGATGGATTTCTTGATGTTGCAAGAAAATCATTCTGTGATACAACTGAAGGTGCATTCATATTTCTCCCATTCAACAAGTTCCACTTTCATTCATATTGTCCACATTTCCTTGGGCAAGGAAAAATTGATTTTGTAATAGATTTTCAGCAATACATGCTCTTGCAAAAAAATATCGTGAGGATATGGAACTGCCAAACTTGAAGATGCCCTTTAACAATAGGCAAGGTTTCTATATCAACATACCAGAGAAGGATTTACCCGAGGGAGGTTTGCCTGAGATATTTATTCAGGTCATCATCGGGAACTTATCCTATTTTCACTTCAAATAAAAATATTCAATTCTTTGAAGTATCTTTTTTGCATATTGAATCTAATTATTGGTATTGTTTACAGGTCCTTAAACAAGGGAAAAACATACATTGCTCCACTCAAGAGTTGATTTCTGTAAGAACTATGTTGTTTTTTTGGTGATAAAAGTGATTACTAGGAGTATGCACTATTTAGTAATGATGTTTTTTTCTTTTAAAGAAATCAGTGGGGCACTATTCAGTTGTAGTTGAAGTTCAAGGTCGCAAGGTGGATATTTTCCATTTGTCATGTATTACATTTAATTTTTGCCATATAAAATCTCCAGGTACTAGATTGACAAATGAATAATGCCTTATATGTTAAAGTATATCAATGAATTTATTAAATGCAACTGATACTGACTTTGTATCTATTCTTATTACTATGACGGAAATAATTTTTAATTGAAATAAATTTCCAAAAATTGAAAACTTTTTAGATTCAGGGGTATTAGACCAGAATGTACAAGTATAAAAGATGAAAATTAATGTACAGTGACTTGACATAGGCAAGAGAGTGAGAGACAATGCATTGGTTGTAGAATGCGTTGAGGACTGTAGAATATATAGCTTTATATTACCTTGTTTTAGTAAGAGAAGTATATGCTAATGGACTTTATTATTTTCTGATGTTAGCTTGGTTATGAGGTTTATCTCTAGCTCTGTGCTAGAGATAGTAAATAGAGTTTTTTTTTCTCTTTTAAAATATAACTATTTTTTCATACTGAAATATGAACTTGCAATTCTTTTCAAGGGAAAAAATGTACCATGTTTTACCGTCATAATATAATGATTTTTTCCATATCAGTTATATTCAATAAAAAGAAGAATAGTGTGAAGTTTGAGAGTAGCGCAAAGCCCTCCCTTGATGAGTTTACCCTAGTCATAGCTTGCAATAATTGTCACCTTGGTAGAGTCAAAGCCATCCGACTCATTTTTGGAGTGCCTCGAAGAAGCTGAGGCCAAGATGGATTCCCTTAGTATATACTATATTCACTATAGATAGCCCTTCTATTTTTGTGGAGGAGACACTGATTTCTCTAATTAGATCCTCAAAGGCACTTGATGTGAAGCATAAAATGAAGACAAGGTTTGTCAAGAAGGTGGAAGCTATTCTCAAGCTAGGCATTTTGTCTTCATAACCAAAGTAAAAAAGCCATTCTTTGGCATTAGTGAGAATTAATAGGAAAACTGATGCGAAATTGTAACTAAAGCTGCACAGGTTGGATCTACCTAGAAAACAATGAACACAAATTTCAAGGAAAGAAGAAACAAAATTGTTAGAGAAAAGATTTAATGAATTCTATTCATGCATAGAAAAGAAAATTATGAGAAAATACGATTCAATGAAATGTATTCTGCGTGGATGAACTAATATAACAATGAGTCTAGTAGTGAATCTAGAGAGATGTGAACATGCACTAAAGAAAATTGACATCTAGTCCTAGTTAACTCTCCATGCAGTCATCAGTTAACAATCTCATACAAGTGGAGATAGTCCTAGTTAACTGGCTGTGCAATCATCAGTGAACTATCTCATGCAAGTGGAGATAGTCCTAGTTAGGTGAAGTGCAATTAAGTGTATGTTATCTCCAATACCCCCCAAAGCACTACTAGTTAGAACAAAATGAATGGGTCCCGACAAGAAGCGATGTAAGGTACCCATTTCACAATGCATCTAAGTAACATAGAACAACTGCAAGAAGAGGAAAGAGGGAAAACCACATGGAAGCAAACCCCCTCCCCCCCTCAAAATACAATACTGAAAAAGAAGTACAATTGCTAAGAAGTTGTGTCCTTCACACCAAGTTGGTTTTGCAGAAAGTGAAATTTTTGGTCAGTGAAAGTCTTTGTGAAGATGTCGGCATACCATTCAGAAGTGGGATAGCATTGCAAGCTGATGAACCCATCATGTACCAATTCGCAGACATAGTGCATGTGGATCTTGATGTGTTTTGTTCATTGCGGTTGCACTAGATCTCTGCAAAACTTTAGTGTGCTTTGATTGTTGCACCAAATGACAGCTAGATGATGAAATATGATAGCAAGCTCATTCAGGAAGTTCTGTGACCAAATGGCTTGAATGGTAATATTGATTGCACCTTTGTATTTGGCCTCTACCAGTGATAAAACAATCGCAAATTTTCTTTTGCTGGACCAACAAATGGGGCCAGAACCCAAATTGAGAACATTTCCTGAAGCGAACTTGCAATAAATGTTATTTCCAGCCCAATCTAAATCAGTGTGGCCAATGGGATCCAAAGTACATCCTGTTGCATAATGAATCCCATAGTGATGGTTCTTTGGACAAATTTGAGTATGCACTTGGAAACATTCCAATGCAACGTATATGGCTTCTGCATGTATCTGGAAATTGCACCTACCACATGAGCGATTTGGATGAGAGTGAGTGAGATAAAGGAGACTCCCGACAAGTTTTCTATACATGGTGCAATCATGTCATGTCCCTATTACCACTCAAACCAGTAGGGGACCTAAAGGGGTTCCTAAGAGGGCAACTACTAGGTTAAGGGCAACGGTGGAGGCTTAGCCCATTGTCACAACAACTAAGTCTCCTTGCTCTTTATGGACTTTCACCGATGGGAGGAGTCCCGGTAGTGTAGGGATTCCCTTCTAAAGTATATGTCAATGGATAGGTGAGAAGTGACCCTAAAAACCTTTTCCCAAGAATGGAGTAAAGAATGGAACTTGCTTGCTCTTTAGGCAAGAGACTTGGTCCACCAGGGGTAAGCGGTGAAGATTGGAGGGTTGAGGAAGAAAGGATAGGCTTATAAACAAGGTTCTCAATCCCTATAATCCTTGGGAAACTTGGATTCCCAAATGGTCTTTGACAAATAATCTTTATTGAGAAGCGGGACCACACAGGGCCAAGTAGACCTAGCCCAGGTTCAGGGATGGAATGAAACAACCAATGATGTTCCTATCCTGGACAAGGTGAGGGGAAAGGAACAAACAAGAATATTTACTTCAAAAAGTTGAGTTGATCCTATTAAGGTCCAGCCTTGGGGATGCTTAGGCAAAATTCGATCCTAGAGCTAGGGCTTGGGATCCCCGAAGATCCCACTATTAGAATTGCCTCAAATTTGCAAGAGAGGGAGAGGACCCACCACCACAGTAGGTTGTAGGAGATTGAAAATTTTCCTTGGGTTAATTCCCTGGAAATTGATGCCCTAGGTGACCTAATGGGGTTAGACCT
>APFE031565599.1:41501-67289 GCA_000404065.3 Pinus taeda
CATGGAGTCTTCATATAATCATCAGGTGCCACTCTAGTGGTCAACATTTGGCTCCATATGGGGATGCATGCTAGATATAAAGTGATAAGTGTGCAAGAACCTGGAATTTGCATCAACTGACAAAAGACATATATCAGCGGTATCCATTCAAAATATCATCAAATGAAATAGAATACAGAAACGAAGAAATGGAAATTTATTCTATGAACATAATGACAATTTATTCATGAAATAAAACTAATTAAACAAAAATGACACGAGATAGGGTTAGAAATATGATACAAAAAGAATGCCCCATGGCATTAGATAATTTCTTTGTAGAACAATTTGAGCAGTTGGCAGTTTACAGGTAACTCGAGTGGTTTTCCATCCAAAGTGCTCAAATGGTAGGAATTTTGTCCAGCTGCTTCCCTGATAATGTATGGTCCAAGCCACAAACTGTCAAACTTACCATGATTTCCTGGCTTTTCATTCCTGCGATCCCATAGCAAAACCATATCATTGTTTGAAAACATTCTATTCCTAGATGATTTGTCAAAATTTCTTTTGACTTTAGATTGATTTTTACAACAATGCTCAAATGCTCTTCTTCTGGTTTCATCCAATTCTACAATTTGGTCAATCCTGCATTGCACAACATCTTTATTAGATGTAAAACTTTGTAGCAATTGGTAAGCTGGTAACCTCAAATGCACAGGAAGGGTAACATCCAAGCCATAAACTAACTCAAAGGGACTCTTCCTAGTAGAACTCTTCTTTGTAATCCTATCAACCCACAAAGCATATTTAATTTTACTATCCCATGCTCGTTTGTTATCCCCTACTATCTTCTTGATTATGGTTATCAAATTCTTATTACTAGACTCTGCTAAGCCATTACCCTGAGGATAGTAGTTTGATGAATGGGATAAAACAATGCCATACTTAAAGCAAAACAATGAGAATTCAGTAGAGCTAAAAGCCTTGGCTTTGTTGGTGGTAATCTTGGCGGGGACACCAAAACGAGTGATAATCTTATCTTCAAAAATATCTATCACTACTTTGTTGGTGGCGTGTTTGTAGGGATGGCCTCTACCCATTTAATAAAATAATTAGTGGCAGTTATAATCCATGAGTAGCCATTACTCGAATTTTCATTAAATTTCCCTATAAAATCTAGCCCCCAATGTTGAAAGGGAGCCTCCACGACCAGAGGCAAAGAATCTAATTTCTTCTTCACATTGAATAGTTGACAAGCTTGGCAACCTCTAACATGCTTGTGTACATCAACAAAAATAGAAGGCCAAAAATAACCAGCCCTCAAGATTTTGTGGGTAGTAGTCTTAGCAGCATAATTCCCTCCACAAAATCCTGAATGAAACTCAGATAACAGCTTTTTGGCTTCAACTTCATCAACACACCTAAGTATTACCGCCTCCAGATTTCTCCAACCCAGACCATCCTTCATAATGCAATACTTAGTTGCTCTAAGCCTTAATGCTCTTCTCTTGGGGCCAACTAAATGGTTAGGACATGATAAATTTTGCAAATAATAAATAATTTCTTTATACCATTCAAGTTGACCCAACCTTTGAAGTTCTGTTGAAGTTAATTCCAAATCATTTTGTCAAATCATTCCTATCGCTTTCTCATTTCCTTCAGTCAAGATTTTGGCCAATCCCTGGCCTTTCACAAGCTTGGTAGGTGTAATATCCAAATTATACTCTTGAATCTTCGAGATCCACCTAGCTCGAGTTCCTAAGGAATCAGCTTGGACTAAAATATCCTTTACAGCAGAGTGGGGAACAAATGCAATTATCCTAGAATACCCCATATAAACTTTGAACTGTTTAAGAGACTTGACTAAAACATAAGCTTGCTTCTCCATGGTGCTATACTTCAATTCAGACTCTTGAAGGGACCTACTCATAAAAGCAATAGGCTGTTCATGCCCTTCATTATTCTTTTGAAGCAACACCCCAACAATAGTATATTCAGATGCAAAAGAGAAAAGCAAAAACTCCTTTGAATAATCAGGGCTTACTAGAACAGGTGCTTTGACAATAGAATCATTTATTTCTTGAAAACCTTTTCTACCCTCATTTCCCCAAACAAACTTAACATCTTTCTTTAAGAGGGTTTGGATGGGTTTGGCAGTCTCAACATAATTTGGAATGAACCTTCTAAGAAAATTAATCTTTCCTAAGAAGGATTGAAGGGTTTCAATATTATGAGGCAAAGGAATCTTTTGAATAGCCTCAACTCTTTCAGGGCCAATCTTGATCCCATCCTTTGAAATGATGTGACCAAGCAACTTCCCTTCAGTCACTCCAAAAATATATTTAGCAGAATTTAAGGATATTCCATACTCTCTACACCTATCAAAAATTTGCCTTAGGTGGCCTATATGGGAAATTCTGTTTTGAGAAAGAAACAGTTAAATCATCTCGATAGATCTCAATAAATTTCCCAATTAGACCCATAAAGGCATAGTCCATAGCCCTTTGAAAAGTTGCTCCAGCTGCCAGCATTTGTTAATCCAAAAGGCATCCTATTCAAAAGTACCCCATGGTGTGGTGAATGTTGTCTTATGTCTATCCTCCTTCTTCACCAAGAGTTGGTTGTATCCTGAAAATCCACCTAACAAAGACATCATTCCAGATCCTGTTACCCTTTGCAATAATGTTTCCATATTAGATAAAGGGTAATTATCTTTTTTACAGGCTAAATTAAGATTTCTAAAGTCTACACACAGCCTGATTGATCCATTCTTCTTCCTCACAATAACCAAGTTTGAATACCATGTGGAATGCCTAGTGTGAGCAATGATACCAGCCTAAAGCATCTTTTGCAATTCCTTTTGCACGAAGGGAGATAACTTAGGATTGATTTGCCTAAGTTTCTGCCTAAAGGATTTGGCATTTCCATCCTTAAGATGGATAGGATGTTCCATAACATCTTCCCTATAAACTTTCAACTCATCATATGAAAAAGCCAAAACATCTTTATATTCATGAAGTAAATTTATCAAATTCTTCCTTTCTTTCTCATTTGTACCCTTGCCTATTTTAATAATCTTTGGGTCATGAGGGGTACCAATATTTACTTCAATGAATTCCCCTAGGTCAATTTTCTTATCATCTTTTCTCTTTGATGCATCATGTCTGTCAAACACTTTCTGCAAGGCTACACGTTCCCTAGGAGTGGGATTTTTCACCACATTACACTCCTCATAATCACATCCTTCCTCTTTGTAGCCAGCCTTAAATTCAAAAAATTCCTACATGTTATTTAAAAAACGAACCACCTGGCTTTCATCATTAAAGATTTGGAAATGCTCTATATTGTTAGGAACTGGTGGCCTAAAGATAATCTCCATCTTAATTTGATCATCCACCAAGTTCTCTCCAAGCTATAATGTAGATGTAGCAACAACCAGCTCATTAGCTTGTGTATTTCCTTCCCTAGGAATTTCTTGAAGGTCTAATGCATCAAAATATTCCATATTATCCCAAACAACATTTCGATACTTCTTTAATCTATCATTCTTGCATGCAAATTGATTCTTAGTTTAAAGAATGACTAAATCAGAATCCCCCTTGATACTAAGCAACTTTATCCTCAAGTCGTTTGCCAACTCAAGACCCAACAATAGAGTCTCATACTCTGCTACATTGTTGGTCGCATCGAATTCCAATCTATAGGAAAACTTGAATATGTGACCAAGAGGGGAGGTAAGGACAATTCCAACACCCTTACCATACCTAGAATGGGAACCATCAAAATTCATGTGCCAAACTCCATCTTTCTTACAATCCACCTCCTTGTCCAAAGGAGGAAAAGAATTAGCCAGGATAGCATAGTTTCGCAAGTTATCAGATTCATACACAATTTCATTATGAGGCTCCTTGGGATTTTCTATATGAAACTTTCTCTCCAATTCCCTATCCAATCTAACCATGATGCCCTCACTACTAGGGATGGTAGCATAATGTAAATCCATTTGCAAACCACCACCAATATCAGTGCCCCACTTTCTAGACAATAACATCCCCCAAGCATTAGGCACATCAATCACCATAATATCCACGGTGATCATAATGTCAGGATGTACAGCTAAGTGGACTTGAAGATCTTTTATCAAACCACACACTTCAATGATCTTTGAATCCATTGCACAAATGTTGTGGTAGGGTCTAGAAATCCTCAAATTTAATTGATTCATGACTTTTAGTCATGACACAAGATGATGCCCCATAGTAAAACATACAATTGTGTAAAAGCATTCCATTCACCAACATAGTGATGAAAAAAGGTTGATGGTATCTATTATCTCTACACATATCACTACTTTACAGAGTGATAGGGGCATCCTCATATCTATCCTTGGAAAAATTAGACATTTCTTTTTCATTAGGAGCATCAATGGCTTTCAACAATTTATATCTTTGGGAGGGAATCTTCATGATTTCAGTGACAGGAACTAAAATCTAAGCATTATTAATCCATCCTCCCAAGTCAATATTCAACTTTGATGTGGGTGGAGTGAAAGTCTTACTATGATTTCTTTCTTTATTCTTTCCCCTCCCCTTATCCTTGGCTATCTCTAAAATCTGAGTTGATGAAGGCTTCTCTCCATATAATTCAGTGATCCTATCCAAATCTTCAAAATTATTTATACTATAGGAGGATGGAGGCTTTTTATTTACCTTCTGACTACTCTCCATAACTCCCATCCAATTTTCCAAGGACAAATGATGCTCTTTTCCAACTACATTGATTTGTTCACATGTTCCCATCATATCTCCTTCTAGGATCCTTCTTGCATAAGGACAAGTGAGTTCATCATGTATGTCATCACAAGGTCTACAATAAGGCATGGAATCATGTTAAATTATGGTATGTTCTATGCTTAGAGAAGTTTACTTCTTTTACTTTTATTAGCCACTGATAAACAATCACATATACATAAAGTAAAGTGCAGATGGAACATTAAATGATCAATAAAAAACAAGCCAAGACAAGAGACACAAGATATGGTGGCTAGCCAGGGACAAACCCCAATGCAGGGAAACCCTTTGATCAAATCTTCTTTTATCTTCAATAGTTTAGCAGAGAGAAATAGTACAAAATCAGAATTCTATAATTTTACATCAACAGCAGCAAACCCTAGATCAACAAAGTCAAACTTGGTAAAACGAGTGGAAATTGACCTCTAATATGTTTGGTCAATTTCTAGTTAGCTAACCCTCAAATAGCCTAAAGAAACAACCCTTGAACAACTCTGAAAATGCAGTCAGATTGTCATTCACTGAAGTCAACTTGCTGCCCCAAACTAGGGCAGTCAACATCGGTCAAACCAGAGGTTATATCACCTTGGTTTTCATGCAAAAATTTGCGGCCTACCTAGGAGAGGCAACCACACCAAATCTGCACTCCTAGATGGTCAACACTTGATCAACCCTGGTCAAAGAGATGACCTGCAGCCCCTACGTCCTTCCTCCTGCCTCTGGCTTGCCCTACTGTATCTTCTTTTCTAGCCACACATGTGAGAGAGAGAGGCTCCTTTGATGCGTAGGAGAGAGAGAAGATGAGTGATGAGATGAGTTGCAAATGGCTCAACCTCTCTTCTATTTATATGAAACGCTGGGCATGAGTGCCACACACTTAGCTGCTGGCCAACCTTGACAATTTGTCAAGTAATTAGAAATAAATTCATATCTCCATAAATACTTGTTAGAATCGGATGATCTTTAGATCAATCCTACACCTCTCAACGAGAGGAATCTAGGAAAAATATCAACAGCCATAAATAAGGCGACCCACATGGAGTTTGGACCTAGTTGCCAATTTTAACACTCCCTCTCAATTAGGGAGAACTCCATCTGCTATTTGTTTGACCGTTGCTACTATCCCAACCATCAAATGCATTGCCCTGCACAGCTAGTCCCGCTCTGCTTTGCTCTGCTCGAACTATGAAGAAGAAATGATCGAGGATGTATCATACCATCCTCCACTGACCCGAAGTCAGTCTCAGAGTGTGTCATAACACTCTCACTGATCCTAGATCATTGGAGGTCATCCTAGCATAGGGAGTACGGTAGATACAATGATGTGTCCATCGATAGTACTACTATGGTCCCTAACCTCATTTCCCTGCTCATTGATAAGATGAGAGGTACTTCCCATGAGTCCCAGACTGCATGGGTAGGATGCCTCAACAGGGGAACTAATCATCATGTCCACAAGAGAACGAATCATCCTATCCAATAGACACCACGAAGAACTAATCATCCTAGCCCATAGGAAAACTAATCATCCTGTTCCATAGTTGCCACGAAGAACTAATCATCCTGGCCCACGGGAGAACTAATCATCGTGGTCCACAGCCGCCATGGAGAACTAATCATCCTGGCCCACAAGAGAATTAATCATCCTGTTCCACAGTCGCCACAGGGTGTCACAGGGGAAGGTTGAACCTTTCATCCTGTACAGAGTGCACCACCAGGGGATGATGAGTCGCCCTGTGGTCACATGTTGCTCCAAGAAGTACACCGCGCCTCCTGGAGCTCCCAAAGCTCAATACATCATACTTGACCCTCATAAGAGGGTCTTTGAACGACACCAAGTCGTTCTTAGAAAGTCAAGAATTTGACCTTTCCCAGGGGCTTTGTCAAAATGTCGATGACCTGTTCATCTGTACCGATATGTTGGAGCCTTATTGCTCCCCGCTACACCATATCTCGAATATAGTGGTACCTGATATTGATATGCTTGGAGTGATCATGGAATATAGGATTCTCTAATAAACGAATCCCGCTCTGGTTGTCAACCAGGATCATGATGGTATCCAATGTAAATCCAAACAGCTCACTTAAGAGCTTTCGCAACCAGACTGCCTCACAAGAGGCCATACTAGTAGCAATGTACTTTGCCTCAGCAGTGCTCAAAGCTATCGACTTCTACTTCCTACTCATCCAGGATATCGAGGCAGATCCCAAAGAGAAACAGGACCTTAAAGTGCCCTTTCGATCCACCACACTGCTTGCCCAGTCAGCATCAGTGTATCCAGGTAGTCTCACATCTCTGGCAGTGTATCTCAACCCATGAGTGATCGTGCCACAAATATATCTCAACAGATTCTTGGCACCAATCCAATGTGAGTGGTGAGGCTCAACCATATGTTGACTCAATGTGTTGACTGCAAAGCATATATCTGGTCGGGAGTTCACCAAGAACATCAATGCTTTGATGAGTTGATGATACTCGGTAGCATTTCGTAAAACAGGTCCGACAACACTACTGCTTAACTTCTTGAAGTCAAGCTCCATTAGGGTAGTTACGGGCTTGCAGTCCACCATGCTGAGTGTCTCCAATATTTTCACCACATATTTTCCTTGAGATAGGAAAATCTCCCCTGGTTTTTGCTAGACTTCCAGTCCTAGGAAATAGTGCATCAATCCTAGGTCTTTCATCTCGAACTCAGAAGCGAACTCCCTCTTACATTTGTGAATGAGAGGGTCTACACCTGTTAGAAAGAGGTTGTCAACATATAGCATCAGTATGAGAGGCTTGTCATCTACAACCTTAAAGTAAAGGTTAGGGTCGGCTTCACTCCTAGTGAATCTCTGCTTCATCAAGTAGCTATCGATCCTCGCATATCATGCTCGGGGTGCTTGCTTTAGCCCATAGAGGGCCTTCTTCAACCTACACTCATGAGATTCTCGATCATAAACCTCAAATCCTTCGAGTTGCTCCACATAGACCTCCTCCTTGATCGAACCATGTAAGAACGTAGTCTTGACATCCATCTAATGTAGGTTCCATCCTTGCGAAGCAACAAAGGCTATGATCGAGCGGATGGTGGTATATTGGGCCACAGGTGCAAATATCTCATCATAGTCTATACCTTCATTTTGGGAGAAGCCACGAGTGACAAAACGAGCCTTATACTTTTTTGCACTTCCATCAACTGCATGCTTTATCTTGTAAAACCATTTTGAAGTGACAACTGTTTTGTCCTGGGGTCTGGGGACCACATCCCAAACATCTTTTTTCATGATGGACTCATATTCCTCGGTCAGAGCATCCTTCCATACTTGATGCTTGACAGCGTCTATGAATGACAAAGGCTCATTTTGGATGATTGTGTTCATGATGGTCAGGTATCCTTGATCCCTATTCAACTTCTTACTTTCACGGAAGGTTCCTCTGGGTGCAATGTGTCCTTCAGCATCATCAAGTGTCCCTCTATGCCATGAAGGCCTCTTCCTAGAAGAGGAAGGCTCCTGCGGGGGAGGATCAATAGGATCCATAGGTTCTTCCACATCAGGCATCGTCTCATCTTCCTTTTCCTTCGGTTCCCCGGTGTCAACTTCTTTAGATCCCCTTAAAGTAGGAAGATTGTCTACTTTGCTAAGAGCCATATCTTCGTCAAAGGTGCATCATGACTAATCTCGACTTCCCTTTGACCAAATTCTATAGCCCTTAGTATTGTCGCCATAGCCCACAAAGATTCCTTTCTTTCTAGATGCACCCAATTTATTCCTTTTCTCCTTCGGCACATGAAAATATACAGGGCTTCCAAAAATTCTAAAATGACATACGTCAGGTTTCTTACCAGTGAACATCTATTCGGGAGTCTTGGAACCCAATGCTTGATGAGGGCATCGATTTTGTACATATACGATTGTATTTGCAACTTCGGCCCATAGAAACTTCGGAAGTCTTTGGTCATGGAGCATAGGATGGACAGCTTCCACAATTGTATGATTCTTCCTTTCTGCCACACCATTCTGCTCAAGAGTATATCGTGTAGTAGTCTCCCTCTTAATGTCAGTCTCATTGCAAAAGTCAGGAAACTCATTGGATTCATATTCAGTCCCATTATCAGTGCTTAAGGTCTTGATCTTCTTTTCAGTCTGATTCTTGATCAAGGTTTTGAAGTGCCGAAACCAGGAGAACACTTCATAATTCTTTTTCAAGAAGTATATCCAAGTCTTGCGAGAATAATCATCTGTAAAAGTGAGATAATATAAATATCCTCCCAAGGAGTTCATAGGCATCGTACCGGATATGTCTGAGTGGACTAGCTACAATATCGGAGGTCTTGCTATGGCTTGAGGGGAATGGTCCCCTTTTGAGCTTTCCTTCGGCACATCCTGGACATACACCTTCTTGCTCTAATATGAATTCAGGCATCCCAGTTACCATTTTTTTCACATCGGGTAGAGCTTTATAATGAAGATGAGTAAACCTCCGATGCCATAGTTCGGATTGAAGGGATGTGTCACAAGACATGACACCCAATGGACTTCTTCCGACCTAATATAATGAATCAACTCGAAACCCAAGAGTGAAAGCATCTTTAAAGTTCTTTTTCCATACACATACCTTGCCATCGCTGAAGGCCACCTTGTAGCCTTTGTCCTCCATTGCTAAAATGGATATAGGTTCTTTTTGAGATCAGGTACATATAATACATCTTGTAAATGGATTGTATTTCCCTGATTCAATTGAAGAGTGACATTCCCTACGCCTTTCATGGGATATTTTGAATTGTCCCCAAGAACAATTTCGAGGTTGGTCTCCTTCTCTACCAGATTAGAGAGAGCTTCTTTGTAACTAGTGAAGTGCCTTGAGGCACCACTATCAATAAGCCAATTTCCCAACGAGTCTGGGGGAGCAGTAGTAGAGAGAGGCGTTGGTAGATAATATTCATTTTTCTTATTGTTAGATTCATACCTGGAGTTTCTTGCCTTCTTGAAGGGTTGTCCTCTTCCTTGATTTCTGGCATTTCTTTTACCTTTGCTATTTGACCTACCATTCCTTTGATTGTCTTGAGAGTGATTTTGATCATCATCCTGGTGTGAGTCCCTTTTATTAGGGCACTCCCTTGCATAGTGGCCCGTTTTATTGCAATTGTAACATCGTCCTTTTCTTCTACCCTTCGGTTCAGCGTTTCCTTTGAATTTAGCCCTGGAATTGTTTCTTCTTTTAGCATGAGAAGAAAAAGCAAAGAGATGGCCTTTAAGTACGGGCATTTCTTGCTCTTCCATCCTTTTTTCTTCTTGAATGCATCTAGCCATCAATTCCTCAAATCCAAGAATTACGTTATTGTTGAGAAGAGTAGTCCTGAATATATACCATTCAGGTATCAGTCCTCCAAGATTCGTGAGTGTCATTTCCCTGTCAGGTATTACTTCCCCAATAGATAGGAGATTGTTCTTGATCTCGGTGATCCTTAAGAAATATGCTTGCATACTTTCATCTTTGCCATTCTTAATTCCCTTCAGCTTATTTTTAAGGAACAAAACTTGATTTGCATCATTAACTTTAAATAAAGTCACTAGTCTATCGTAGATTTCCTTGGAGGTGGTTAGCTCGGAAACAGAGGCCACCAGGCGCTTGTCGATAGAGTCTCGGATGATCTTCCTTGCTTTGACTTCTCCATTGGTCCATTTGTTCCTAGCAGCAACGGATGCATTTGATGGAGGCTTAACAATTCTGCCTCTCACATGGTCCAACACTTCCTGCTCTTTTAGTGTTAGATCGAGAGACATCTTCCATCTGTGATAGTCAGACTTCTCACGGAGTTTGTCTTTAGCAAAGAAGTGTGTTCAGGACCCCATGATTTCTTTAAGATATCCTTGTCAACTTTCTCTTCGGTGATTGCTCTTGCTCTTGCTTGGGCTTTGTCTTCACCTCAGCTCTAATACCATGTTAAATTATGGTATGTTCTATGCTTAGAGCAGTTTACTTCTTTTACTTTTATTAGCCACTGATAACCAATCACATATACATAAAATAAAGTGCAGATAGAACATTAAATGACCAACAGAAAACAAGCCAAGACAAGAGACACAAGATGTGGCGGTTAGCCAGGGACAAACCCCAATGCGGGGAAACTCTTTGATCAAATCTTCTTTTATCTTCAATAGTTCAATAGAGAGAAATAGTACAAAATCAGAATTCTGTAATTTTACATCCGCAGTAGCAAACCCTAGATCAGCAAAGTCAAACTTGGTCAAACGAGTGGAAATTAACCTCCAATATGTTTGGTCAATTTCTGGTCAGCTAACCCTCGAATAGCTTGAAGAAACAACCCTTGAATAGCCCTGAAAATGCAATCAAACTATAGCTGACTGAAGTCAACTCGTTGCCCCAAACTAGGGTAGTCAACACCGGTCAAACCAAAGGTTGGATCACCTCAGTTTTTGTGCCAAAATCTGCGGCCTGCCTAGGAGAGACAACCACACCAAATTGCACTACTAGATGATCAATGCTTGATCAATGCTGGTCAAAGAGATGACCTGTAGCCCCTGCGTCCTTCTTCCTGCATCTGCCTTGCCCTACTACGTCTTCTTTTCCAGCCACACGTGTGAGAGAGAGAGGCTCCTTTGATGCGTAGGAGAGAGAAGATGAGTGATGAGATGAGTTGTAAATGACTCAACCTCTCTTCTATTTATATGAAATGTTGGGCATGAGTGCCACACACTTAGTTGCTGGCCGACCTTGACAATTTGTCAAGTTATTAGAAATAAATTCATATCTCCATAAATACTTGTCGGAATCTTATGATCTTTAGATCAATTCTACACCTCTTGATGAGAGGAATCTAGGAAAAATATTAGCAACCATAAATAAGGTGACACACATGGAGTTTGGCCCTAGTTTCCAATTTTAACAAATCATCAACTGAGTTTGTAGACTCGAGTTCATTAGGTGTCCTATGGTCATTGGGAGGTCAGCTCTTTTGCCATCTATCATTGCCTCTATTTGGGAATCTCCCACCTTGATTTCTTTCGATGGCCACTAATTGATTTTGGATAACATTCATTTGACTGGTGTGATTTGCTTCCATACTCTTGATGAGTTGGGTTAACTCCTTAATAGGATCATGTGTAGTCTCTTCTTTGGCTTTGCCTTTGGAATCATTCAGTTTCGATGGCCCTCTATAGAAACCAAGAATTTCAGATTTTCCTGATTGCTTTCTAGCCATTTCTATATTGAAGGCTTCAGATTGAGCTACACTTAGATTCATATGATCCTTCCTCCTCAACTTATAGGCAGTGTCAACCCCAAAAGCATCTAGATATGAGCATAAAAGAAATTCATCAGGAGGTTTAACAGTAGCAGGCATGTTTTTTACTAATTCATTGAATCTCTTGTTAAACTCCTCCATGGTTTCATTCTCATTTTTCTTCATGTTGCTAATGGCATTGATGAAATTCTTATTTTCCTTCTTCTCTCCAAACTTATCTAAAAATGCAGTTAGAATGGCTTGTAAAGAGTTATATGAGTTAGCAGGTTGCTCAGTGAGCCAATCAAGAGCATCCTCTTCTAAAGATAAAACAAAAAGTCACATCTTCACATCCTCATAATTAGCAGTGTTACACCATTTAAAGATACAAACATTTAAGTTTTTCACATGTGATGTAGCACTAATGGCATTGTTACCTTGAAAGGAAGACAACTTTTCAATAGCCTTGTTAGGGATATTGTGAGGATAGCCATTTATGTTAGTGAAGTCACAAGGAGGAAAAAGATCATTCATGATGCTAGGATCTACTTGTTCTTGAAAAAACAATGAATATCAGAAATAACCTCTTGCACAAGACTAGCAAGACCTCTACTACGAGAAAATCTATTCAACCTCTCTCTAAAAACCCCTTCAGGATCAAGAGAGGGGCTAACTAGACCACTTGAATTTCTCCTAGTAGAGACTTGCAAAATTTGGATTTGAGTGGAGTCGCCACTTGAGAAAGAATCTAAACCTAAAGTTCAAAAATGATAAAACCAAAAGGTCAGTCAATTTCCCGGGTACAAGAAAGCTTGTCCTCGGCAATGGCGCCAAAAATGTTGACCCTGCCGCCTACACCTACCTACAAGTCAGTGAGAAAAGCCTTCAACCCCACAAGGTGTGTTTGGTGGCAGGGAACTCAGAGAAGGGGTTGTCACACTAATCCTGACTCTCTTCATTTGAGCTATCTCCTAGGTTAGCTAGGGGGGGTGATCTCTAATGAAGATTTAAGTTAAAAAAGATGAGTTTCTAGGAGAATTGTTAGAGTTAAATAGATTATTTATTTAAGATTTATAAGCAAAACTGATATGAGAAATAACCATAAACACATAAGATAAGCATGAAATACATAAACAATCGGTGCCTTCAAAGTATTGCTCTTTAAGAAATGAAATTGTTTTTTTGCTTAGAATGAAATGAAATGCTTTCAAATGGAAAGCCCAAATAACCTTAGACTTAAGTTTCCAAATGGAAAAGGGTTACTTAGCTTATGCTTCAGCTCCCTTTCTTCAAACTTGAATTGCCTCCAAGAACACCTGTAAGAAAACAAACAAAAGAGTTAGCATGCAAAAGAAATCGGGCCTCAAATGCTAGGTAAAACAAATATGCACACAAATTAAAGAAGAAAATATATGATATTCTTCAAGATGGAAAAGAAGCAAAGGGCTCATAAAACCCCCTCTTAAATAAATCTCTTGATGTCTTATGAGATTGTTTGCTTTAAGAACTTGTGGGATCTTTGATATCCTTGGAGGTGACTATTCCAACCGAAGAAGTCCTCACACTTCAATAGACTTGGCAACCCATCCTTTGAACACAAAAATGCTTGCAAACCAATTGTTAGTGCAAAAGAGACTTGCAATATAGAGGCCAGGTTGGGACTTGCAATATAGAGGCCAGGTTGAGCTTGTCATTCAATCGAAAATAACAAGCTACAACAAGAGCACAAAATATACCAAGCCCAAAGGAGATTTGAAATAGCTGCAAATCTCTCCTCCCTAGACAATAATGTCCTCAGGCAAATGCACAAAAAAACAACTAGATAACAATGTAAAATCAAATGAATAATAACATCAAATGAAATAGGTATACCTCATCAATCAAAGAATGCACCACAAGAGAAGCTAGTAACCCCAAAGACTTTTTCTATTTATATGAAAGATGAATACAAAATCCAGCAAAGTCTCCGCAAGCCCAACAACTCGTTCTATATGATACAATATGAGAGCCAAAGATTCATTTAACTATGGGAGCCAATCCCAATGAAAAATAAAATGACAAGTGTAACTTGATGACAATCCCAATGTAAAAACGAATTTGCAAGTGGCTGCAAGCACTATCCAAGCGCTGGAGATCACTGTTGTAAACTACTATCTAACTGGCGGTCTATATCTCCCTTGAGAATTAGCATTCATCCATTGGTAACCTGTGCATGTCTCACTGCTTCCATGTGTATGAATGCTGGTGGAATGGGGAGGAAAACTCCTTAGTCAACTGTTGTAAAATCCAGTGCATTCCCAATGAATTTGTAAAAAAAAAAATGTGTGACACCTTGCAATTTGTACCAACAAACTGTTGTTCATACTTTTCGTAGGTTGTTGTTTCACTGCGTGTTGGAATATGAACATGTGTTTAGAGGAGATGAGATAAGGGGAGTTAACTCCCACATAAAACTTCTGTTAACTCCCATGCAAAACTGCTATTAACTCCCACGTAAAATTGTTGTTGTGTGTATGGCTTAGGTAGATAACAGCGTACAGGTGGATAGTAAAGTGGACTGTTGGTGGAAGCCATTGTCTTCAAAAGTCTCAACAAAATCCTTAATCAAATCTTTGATACCTACGTTGATTTCCTTGCTGGCAGTGTTGACTACTCAATTCTGTTGTGTGGAGTTGCCTTTTAGCATGTGCGTGGAGCTCTTTTAATTTGCATGTGCATATTTGCCTTTGATAAACCATATGTAGTGTAGGAGAGTGAGGTGGGGTCCACTCCCCACTCACACTTTTAACACAAGACTTTGGGATTTAGTCACATGACACGAGGACACAAGACACAGAGGACACGTAAATACGAGTATTCAATACGAAACGCAGCGACCTGGAAACATGACACGGGGGACATGTTTTATATATATTTAATAATCTATATATATATACACACCGAAATATAGTTTTTTATCCATATTAAATTGTAGGTTGCAGCTTATCTAATCAAATTAAAATATAATTACTTCTCAAAGTTCATAGTTCACTTTAAAAAAATAAATAGAATGAAAATTTACTATTTAGAAATTAGAATGTGATATGCTTGGTCTTGATTCTTGAATATTCAATGTTCATTGTTCATGTACAACTTACAAGCACATAAGAAAATAACTAAAGTCTAATCCTATTAATTTCCTCTGCCCCTCTTGCGAGAAAATGCCACAGCTTTCCCTTTCCCTCTAGATAGATGCTGGTGCTGGTGGAGTTGGCAGTGGAGTTTGCTATGCTTTAGAAGTTGAAGAACTAGAAGTAGGAGCTATAGGAGGTAGACCACGTCCTCTACTGGTGGCAGGGGTAGCCTGGGTAGGTGGTGTCACCTGGAAACGTTACAATCTCCCAATCCTGAAATCCTGAAAAACTGATAAGTCTGCTGCATTTTGAATGAAATCTAAAATTCTACTTTCTTCATATGAAATCCAATGAGGCCGAAACCACTCTCAAACATCCTGAATCATTTCATGGTAATGTTAAAAATTTAAGTAAAAGGATGAAAATGATCATTAAGCTGCCCCACTCAAAAATTATTTGTTTCTTAAAAAAAAAAAATTGCAGCTTATGCAGACAACGTTTTCTATCAACGGAATACGCGTTTTCCAGATGCAGGACACGACGAAACCGACAAATACGTTTTACATTTTACAGGACACGATGAAAAACGTTTTCGACACGTTTTAGGGCTGTTTTCGTGTCCGACATGTAAAATACGAGACACAGGACCTTGGAGGACGTGCCCTGTGACTTAGCTTAAATCAAATCCATTATATTTGAATTAAATCACATGTAAATTATTAGCCATACGTAGCATTTCGTGCACCTTACGTGATGCATTTGACCCTCCTTTTGATTTGCTTTGATTTGAATTTTTGACTTGAGCCTGTTGTACCTTATGAGGTGGGGCCCACACGCTGTTGCATCACCTTTGAATTTCATTTGGAACTACCATGTCATTTGGCTGAATTTCTTTGACTTTGGAAAAATTTAGAAATTTTTCCAATTATTGAATTTTTTTTTCATTTTTTTTAAATTTTTTGCCACTTTCACTAGGAAAATCAGCTTTTGAGAGACTATAAGTCATTTTTTGACCCTCAAAGTGGGTCTTGGGATAATGTTGGGCCTTTGAGGATGAATTTCAAGTAGTCACACGCCCCAAAAATTTCCTAAGGCCACTTATTTATACCATTACATAGAAAATACTTAAAAAATCTTGTTTTGCGGGAACTTTTTAATTATTTAAAAAATCCTACTTAAACCTAGCCAAATTCCACGATTTTTTACTTGTGATCTAGCATGGTAATATGCATCGAATCTAGACACTAAGATGTGTAGGGGTAGTGTTGAAAATATCGGTATCGGCAAAATATCGACGAGGGTCTAGAAAACATCTTATCGGCAATATCGGCGAAAATATTGGCAAATATCGACAAACATAAAAAATGCATAGTATATTTATTTTTTTTTCAGATTTTTAAACATATAAAGCAATAACAACATGAGATAAACACATTGGCACATAAATATGAAGAAAGCATTGATATATATGATGTTAAATAGAAATGATACATCAAAGGCGATACCAAATCCTGCTCATCCCTGATAATTGTCCATTCAAGGACTCAAATGTGGAGAACCAATACAAAATAACATCACATATATAAAAGTATCTCATCATCATGAGTTGTATGTGGGAAAACAAAGAAAACTAGCAGCTATCTATTTGAAATCATTGCCCTCTCCCCCTTTTACGAGAAAACAGGATGGGTTGTTTGCTAGGCCTGCCCCTAGTAGTAGAAGGCCCTAGCCTTGCCTTTGCATCTAATGTCAAATAGTGAGTGGTAGGTATAGATTTGTGCTCTCCTATATCTATAGCAGATGGTGTTGATGCTGATGCTCCCACAATGTCCTTCTCCTCCTCCTGCTGCTCCTCCTCCTCTGAGTGCTGCTCCTCCTCTGAGTGTTGCCCTTGTTCTAATGGATCATTTGGCTCTAACCACGAAGGTGACTCCTCCAAGATGGGCTCCTCAAACTCCATCCTCCACTGAGATAATACATCAATATTGTCCAAGGAAATGGCATCTGGATCCATTGGTGCTTCTATTTGCCTCACTTGAAGTCGGATGTTGTAATGCACATACACTAAATCATTGAGGCGTGTTAACTCCAACCTATAAGAGTGTCAAAAAAACTAATGAGTCTTGACTCTTGACTCTTGACACTTGAAGGTCATAAATTAAAAATTAAAAATTACTGTAAGTGTAATTTCTCAACTGAACGCTGGAGCTCAAAGTTATACCTGTTGCACTTTTTTGCGTGTATTTTCTCAAATACACTCCAATTGCGCTCACACCCTGAAGAGCTACATGTTTGACTCAAGATTCTTATGGCCAATTTATGCAAATTTGGTGCCCTTGCACCATAGCTTCACCACCAAATATCTACAACAAAATAAAGAAATAAAAAATTCAAAAACTTAAAACATAATTAAACTTTCAAATAAAAGTTACATAATTGAATTTAAAAATAATATAATTATAAGTAAGGAAATTCTAAATTGAAAATTTTAATTTCTAATGAGTGATGACTTGTCACTTACATGGCATGAAGAGGGTCTTTTCCCTAATAGCATCATCAAAGCCAAATAGGCCAACATAATCCTGATAAAACTGTATCTCACGATTGATTTTGCTACGAATCTCGGGATCAAGTACCATCCTATGAATACAGGAATGGAGCCCTCCCATCACCTCGCCATCAAAATCAAAGCCGCATTTGTATGAAAATGCGGGGTTGAGGAAGAGTGTTGCTGCATGAATGGGTCGATGAAGCATCCCTGTCCACCGACTATCAATCACATCTCATAACATCATATGCCTATCAAGGCCAACAGAATCCTTGTCTGCATAATAAGAATGAATGGCCTCCTTGGTCCTATCCATGGCCTCATACAAATAAGCCATTGTAGGCTTCTCCCCATCTACCAATCTGAGAACCTTTACTATAGGTTCATTAATTGAGCATGCTTCATCTAGTCCACGCCAAAACGTCTCAGAGTACACCATTTTTGCAATGGCTTTCCCATCTTGTCTCCAGCTGTATCTACAATTACGCCAATCATCAGTCACAAACATTTGCTTCAACTCGAACTAACATCGAAGCAAAGACTGAAGAGTGATAAAGTTTGTGGCAAAATGTGTGATCGTAGGACGCCGCAACTCCTTATTTCTAGTGAACTTCCTCATGAAGCTAAGAACAAAAGCATGGTTATAAATGAACTTGGGGACTCTCCTAGCCATATCAACCGCCTCCCTGATGAAGGAGAGCTTCCCCATATCCTCAAGAAGCAAATCGAGACAATGTGCTGCACACGGAGTCTAGAAAAATGTGCGATGCCTCTCCATAAGCATCTTGTTGGCATACACATAATTAGTTGCATTGTCTGTTATGACTTGCACCACATTTTTCACACCAATCTCCCAAAGGAACCTTTCTAACAGCTCACATATTGTTGTTGCATCTTTGATATCTTCTGATGCATCCACCGATTTAATAAACGTGATACCTATAGGACAATGTACTAAGAAATTTAGAAGGGTCCTACCCTTCCTATCTGTCCAACCATCAGACATCACTGTGCATCCAGTAACTTCCCATGTTTTTTTCAACTCTGCAAATCTAGAGTTGATGTACTGCTTTTCTTCTTGAAGAATTGGTCCCTGCAACTCCTCATATGTAGCACTTTTGTACCCTGGGCCCACAACAACAATAGCATCACACATTGGCTGCCAAAATGGATTGGTTTTGGTGATGTTGAGAGGTAAGTCGCTCCAAAAAAGACACCTCCCCATGGCTCTATCTGCTTCTTGCTTCTCCTTTTTTTTAACAAGTGATTTTATGCTAGGTTGTGATCCATGTCCTGTTCGTGGAACAAAAAATGATGACCTCGCACTAGCAGTAGCAGGTAATGCTGTGGAGCTCCTTACACTACTCTCAGCATCAAAATCAGGAGAAGATATCCCGAAAGATCTACCTGCACGTTCAACCTTGTTTCTTTCTGTCTCTTCCTTCTTTCTGTCTTTTTCATCAATTGCCTCAAGAGCTTTTTGTATAAGCTCTGGACTAGAAATTGTACAAATCCCAACATCATGTCTAGTGACTCTAGCCAAATGGTATTTCAATTGTGTAACCCCTCTTGTCATCCTGGTCCCACACAATTTGCATGTAAGATATGCCCGATTTGTCCTACAATCAGGCTCCCCATACTCCCAAAATGGGTCCAAGGCTTTTGGCATATTTGAATTTTGTAGTGAGCTAGCTCAAACCTAGGGCACCAAAAAAAGATTTGGAATTAATAAATAATAACCACCTCATTTTACAAAATAATTTTTTTGCTACATTATTTGCAATGTGAATTCAATGAAAAACCATAAATGACAATAAGAGGGTGCATTTGAAAGTTAAAAAAAAGAAGTGGAGTTTGCTGTCCAAATATGGAGAAAACCCTTGCATTTGCTCATGGGCATGAAATCATAGCAAATGGAAAAAAAAACAAGCAAAATGTTTGCAGGCAAATAAGAAAGCAAGAATAATCCTAAAACTATAAAAAAATTCATTAATGTAGGGGTTTATTTGAACATACCTGTTAATAGAAGAAATGAAATTGTCTCACTGTTCTTCAATCTTAGATCAACAAAATCTTCGTTGTTGGTGGCAATAATGGCTATTCAACACTCAAATCCTCCTTGGCAGCAAGCACATAGCTCTCGCCTTCCTTCTCCAACAATTAGAAATGAAAATGAATAAAAAAAAACAAAATTGGCCATTTCAAGCCGCGATGGCAATTTTTTGTTGTGTCCGGGCGATATTTTCAATCGTAGCACGATATTTTCCCGAGATATCGCTGATATTTAAGAAATATTGTGATATTTTTGGGGAGACAAAATATCATGATATTTCCTCGGCGATATCTTGTCTCCCCAAAAATATCGTGATATTTGTGAATATCGGCGATATCTCGACGATATTGTTAACAATTGTTAGGGACTCAACCTTCAAACTGTCACCCCGACTTTGGGTTAAAAAATGAGTGAAAAAACCCATAAAATTATTAGCCTTTGAAAAAGAAGGTATAATTAACCGGATTAAAAAAACACTCCAAGGTGTACTCGTTTGCTGATTGAATCCCAACATCATAGGCCTGTTATAGACTCAAAAACTCATCATTACTAGTATCACTTATTACAATTCCCCGCAGGGTGTGGAATCTGGGTACAAGAAAGATGATGAGAAGATAGAAGAAGAGTTTAGGAAAAAACTCTGTTGACTGATGATATCTGATGGTACAAGTGTCCTCTGGATCATCCTTGGGCATGGAGTCTTCATATAATCATCACGTGTCACTTCATTGGTCAACAGGTACTTCTTGGATGCAAAATTAAATTCTGTATCCAATAGGTGCTCTCACTCGAAATTTGAGTAAAATCATAGGGAGATAAGTTGAAAATACAAGTTGAAAAGTAGTTTTTTCTTTTTTCCCTCCAAAACTTGATGAGGTGATCTAATATTATTTTATTATTTACACTATTACTTTATAATATTTGTTAGGAGGCCCATTTTATACCACAAAATTTCTCTAATGCTACCAAGAACAGATAGTTGCAATCCTATGCACTGCAGGTCGGGGACCTTTGGGGACCCTGCAATCAAGGTTATAGGTATTATAATAATTCACAAATGATGATGCCATAACATCTTTCAACTTGTAATTTAAGACCACCTAAGGCTTCTACAAGCTTCTATCTCTACACAATCAAATTTAGAGATCTGATAGAGATAATTTTTTGTGTCATTGTCAAAGCCTAAAAATTAAACTAAGAGAATTGGATGAAACAAGATTACTTGTGATTAAAACACTTTGCTTGTTAATTAAATTGGATGTGAGAGTGTTTACTTGTAGCACATTCTATACACAAGCTTGTGATCTTGGTTTAATTCTACTTGCCTTGGATTCACTTGTAGAGTCCTTAGTTTGGGTTCTTCAATCTCTATTTGCAATTTGCAACATTGAATGAAAAATTATGTAATAAAACCTTTTCTTGTTTGCATAGAGTGGATTTCCTTGAAATTACTAATGAGACATGTTAATAAAGATCAATAACTCATTCCAATGGAATATTCCATGTGTACCTAAGTGTTTATGCATGATGATAAGTTGCAAGCATGTTAAGATTGAATTTCAGAAACCTTTTTTCATGATTTATTGAATGAAGTCAAGGTATCACTAGCTTTGCTGAACTGAAAAAATGGACAAAATGTTTACTAGCATTTTATGGAATTGTTCATTTTTGTCTAATCTGTACATTGAAAAATCATTGATGTCCTATATGAAGTTTATTGGATTTTCTTGCAGCTAAATTGCAGGAACAAGTCAGCTGCTGAAGAATGCTATGTAAGAACAAAGCATTGTTTGGAAGGTAATTTTGAGCTACACTTTTTAGAAATTTATGAAACATTTTGGTTGTGTAATATTGTTTGAATTAGATCTTAGTAAGGTATACAATGTCTGCATTAGACAATAGACTAGCTACATAAGAATATTTGCACTTCAATGGCATGAGAGTTAAAAAATTGTTTTCATTATTTATCTTCAAATAAGTTCTCCATTTTGTAAGCTTTGTTATAGACAAGCCAATCAGTTCTTTGTATGCAATATTTAATGAAGACACTGCAAGGCAATGTCAAGTTTATTTGTTTTTCATCTTATAGATTGAGAATGTTTCTTTTCACGAGGCTCATGATAGATATGTAGGAAAGTATAATCAAACAAATAACATGTATTTCAGTCTAAAGGTTATGGTATTGATAAAGAAGTGTACTTCAACACAGATAAAACAAGCAAAAGCACTAAGCTAAAGTAAATATATTAATTTGTATATACAGCCTGCTTCATGATGGCTAATCACATAGAAATAAGATGGCTAGTAAATTCATAATACAAGAGTAATAAGTATTAATAAAACTTGTTATATCATTCTAGGCACTCATCCATCAAATAATGACAAGATAATTAGAATGACAATGATATTTTTCATTAATTGAAGCCATAACATTTGCTAAATCCAAGATAATGCACAACCCTACTAGAGAAATTAGAAAACTCGAATGTATATTGTTACCCACCCAAGTGGGTGATCCCTAGGAGAAAACTTTTCTCCCATTTGGATAATATTTCTAGCCAACAACCCTATGTGATCTACTGGTAGCTAGCTGCAAAGGCCCTCCATTTGTGTTTTGCTTAGTGCTTTGTGGGATCTAGCTTACTTATCAAATGAAGGCAGGTCATACATTATAAGGTGCATTAACCAATTTTGTAATCAAATGCTTCCATTTAATGTTTAAGGGCATTCTAATACGGATCATAGGTCGAATTGGATAATTGATGGCTTTTGATTGAATTATTTTTTCCATGCTTCACCTTGGTGGTTATCCCCAACTCCTAGTCCAATGTGACATTTTTTGAGTCCTTTCTTTACATTGTCCAAGAGGGGCATAAAAAGGTGGCATTGATTGATGTTGTGTGTCCATGATAATCCACAATTAACACTTTCCATCTGTCTCCTCTATCCACGTCCCAATCTTTTGGTTGATTGCCATCTATCACCATTATTGGTTCACTATTTTCCTCATTCTTAAGTAGGGGCCTAGAAACCTTTCCCTAAGAGGTTGATGCAATAGAAAGAAAGGAAAGAGCATGAGCCAATATGGTAAAGTGAAAAAGATTGGCTAGGGTATAATAAAGTACATGGAAAAAATCGTAGCTTGAGTTCTACCCCCCTTATTAACCCTCACCCAGTTCCTAACTAATGCACAAGAAAATCAAAATGAAAGGAAATTTTTGATGAAAAATAAATCACTTCATCTTCAAAGGGTAAATGATGGATAAATAAAAGCTTGTGCCCCAAGCTATGCAAGAAAAATAAAATCATTAAAGGAAAAGGCACACAAGAGGGGTTGTAAAAATAGGCTGAGGAAAGGGGTAACTCAGGTACCACAATTTTAACCCTTTCACATTTATAATACTCGAGAATTGTGGTATTTTATAGCCAGGTGCACATACGGTGGCATCTTCCATGGAGTGAACCCCCACCATTGTGAAAATTCCTATACTCAAGGAACCCCTACTACACCAAAACTGAGTTTACTTCTCCACCTTGATTTTAATATACATTATCAAGTTATTTTTTGAAAAATACTAAAGTAAATTACTTTTGCAGCCTACACCAATTTAATTTGATTACATCAAACAAGAAACTGAGCGAAGAACAAAATACATAGGACACTGTTATTTTTTGACAAAATAATCCCTGGAAAAACCCAATGTGGGAAAACCGATGCAGCCGCTTTGAGGGTTTTATATTATTAAGTAGTAATTCTTAATACAATGTTGGATGCCCTCCTGGCAATCTAGTTACAGAGAAAAATATAATGGTGGAAAACTGAGTGAGATTACTTCACTTCACCTGGCAGTTTCCAACTGCAGAGCTGGAAAACCTCTAGTTAACTCTGCATTGACCTTGCATAGGCCCTGTGTTAGCCTCAGAGGCTTTGCATTAGCCCTGCGCTGCCTCTTCTGCCTCTTGGAGCTTCTGCGTCAACCTCTCCCTGTTGTTCTAGCAACTCCTTGGCAGTTCCAGATTTCTACGTGAAGGCAGCTTCCCTTCTGCGCTGGCCCTTCTGGCTCTATGTCAAGCCTGCATGGGCCTAGACTGGCCCAACGTCAGTCCCTTTAAGCACTGCGCTATCTCCACTAGTGGCTCTTCGCCTCTCTACCTAGTATTCCCAAAATTTCCCTGCCTCTCTGCGGTAGAATGATCACTTAGTTCGAATTTCTCAGCTTCCAAGCCCCAAAAATTTCGAACTCTAGATCAATTCATTCTCTCGGTGTGTTTTTAAATGAACCCCAGGCCTCCTTCTTATACTTTTCTTGTTGATATTTCAACAACCGAGATTAAGTCTCTAATCAACGACTAAGATTAATGAACTTGACTTGATCCGCTTTCTAGAACATTCACCAATATTTTGATTAATACCCATAAATACTTTAATTTTCCTAAGTTTAGACTTAGGAACCCCATTAAAAATATTTATTATTTTAACAAAATACAATTTGGGTGGAATTTCACCAAATGGTTTCTGGGTTCTTTAGAAATCATGTGCCTTAGCTTCTCCACCAATTTTCATGGTTAGAGCACATCCGATGCTACCAAAAAGACTCCCTCTTAGTGAGGAATGTGCTCTAGCAATAATGTCCAACTGCATGCTGCTCTGTCTCTGAAGCATCTCCTTTCCGCATTGTTGCTGCCATCAACACTGTGCTACTGCTACCCATGACACTGCCATTGCCACTGCTGCATTTGTACTACAACCCCCTCTCAAATGCTGCATTTGTTATGCTGCTAGCACTGCCACTGCTAACACTGCATTTGTATTGCAACTTAGTTGCTGAGAGAAACAACTGAAAAACTCCCAAAATTATTGAACTATGTTCAACATAATACCATGTGAATGTTGGTATCTGACTGTTACTAGTCTTTGACCCTTTGAATCTTTTGCGTTGTCAATGACTTCTGCACTATGCCATTTGCACTGCTGGCAACCTTGCCTATGTTGATTAGTCTCTGGTCTCAGGCTACTGCATCTCTCTCTCCAACCAGCTCTCTGCATCATTTGACACTATGTCCATCTCGTTACTGTTGAATCTCAGGCTCCCATAGTGAGGAATTGATCCAAGAGGTGGGTTCCTCAAGGATCTTGCCCACATGTGGTCCTCCCAACTACAATTTTATATCATCCCATTTCCCTTTTGTTGATGTGTGGGCACTCATGGAAAACTCATCTTCGTCAATTTTTGCTGGAGCAGCCTTAGGATCATGTTTCTCATCCTTATCCTTTTGCTTCAAAGGACACTGGGATGAAAAGTGGCCCATTTTGCCACATTTGAAACATTTCACCTTCGAAATGTCCTTCTTTTGCTTCTGCTTCTATTGTCCCTTTGATGCTAGAGCTGTGTTCTCCTCCTCCTCCTTAGTCTTCGTGCCAGTCCCACTGCTGCCATTGAGGTTGACCTTAACCATATCCCTCAATTCTTCTTGTTGAAGGGTTGCCCACATCTCGTCCCATGAAGGTAGTCTTTCCTTGCCCAATATACTTTGGATGAAGACTTTCCATTCATCCGAGACTCCATTCAGGGTCGTCCTTACCATCGCAGTAGACTGAGTAGATCCCACTACAACAAGCTAGTCTCTGGTGTCCTGAAGATGTTGAAGATAGGAGTTAACCCCTTCTCGCTTTTGCATCAATGTCTGCTGCAACTTTTGTTCTAAGTAGATATTCCGCTGTTCGGAAGAACCTTCATACAATGAATACAAAGCTTTCCACATTTATCAGGTTGTATCTTTTCCCTACAAGTGTGAGACCACATGATCTCGAAGTCCATCGAGTATGTACCTCTTTGCCTTTGCTTGCTTGGCCTTGTACTTCTTCTTCTAATCATTGTCTACGAGAACAACCACACCATTCTTGATGTAAGCTTTGGGATTGTACTCCTCCAGAATTGCTAAGATTCTGGTCTTTCACATGACATAGTTGGAAGCTCCTTCCAACCTGTCTTGATCTTTGAGCCCATGTGATGCCATCTCACCCAAATTGTCAAATTGACTCGTCTAGTCACTGCGTAGCACTGGTTTGCTG
>APFE031565601.1:0-14869 GCA_000404065.3 Pinus taeda
CATGCATGAAAATATTCAACTAACCCATAAGAACCACGTATTTCCTTCATGCAATTGCATGTGCCACATCCGTAGCTCGAACTGAAGTGCTCCAAGAGAACAAGACAAAGTTTATAGTCCAAATATTATTGTGAGATAATAATATTTGACTTTTCTATTTTTGACAGCCAGTCTAAAAATAGACTTGATCACTCACACTGTGATCACTCACACTTTCATCAAAAATAGAAGTCCATCTATTTTTCCAACTTGATCAATCATCCATAAACAGCAACCTGCAATCCATAGACATGATCCATATGTCTAAAAATAGACATAGTCTAAAAATAGACTTGCGCCAAAAATAGCCTGCGGGCCCACTTAGTGAAGGCGACTCTTTTCACTAAGCTCATCATCTTGTTACAATCTCAACAAAGAAGACCTGGACCAAAAAGTTGGTTAATGCCTTATGGGTAAACAGACTAACCATAAAGAAGTCCATTGGTACATCTCCTTATCAAATAGTATACAGAATGGATGTTATTTTTTCATCCTCATTAGGAGTGCTGGTGATGAAGATGATCCAAGAATTGCAAGTAGAACCAAATGATATCCAAAGGAGGTTAAATCAGACAATACATTTGCATCAAACCAGGGAAGAAGTCTATGACAAATCCCAAGTGATCCAAGTTAAAATCAAAAGTATTTTTGACAAGAAAACCAAAGCTAATGATTTTTACATAGGAGACAAAGTAATCAAGTGGGATTCCAGAAGAGAAGAAAAAGGTAAACATAGGAAATTTGATTTCCTATGGCAAGGCCCTTACATCATTTATGGCTACAAAGGTAACAATGTATTTTTATTAAAACAATTAGATGGAATAGATCTACCAGGTGGACCAGTCAATGGTAGAATGCTAAAGCATTACCTTTCCCCTGATTAAAATTAGTTCATTTGTTAGGGTCCTATAATAATAGGATTCATAATTTTGAATTGGCTATGATTAGTCTTGTAATATTGTGCATGCTTTTGCTTTATGCAAAATGTTTTCCCATATTAAAAATAAAAAATGGAAAGAGGGTGAAGTCCTAAAATAAAAATCAAAGGACTAAGAGAAAAGGATAAAAAAGGAAAATAAAATATGAACCCCGCGAAAAAGAGATAAAAAATAGATTCTCAAAGTGATGCAAATTCAAATGCCACTACTTTTTACTTTGCTTTGCAAAATAAGATTATGTGCAACTTGTCAAAAATGCTACAATCCATGATGGTCAAAAATTTTAATCTTGATTCGTTCATGCTTTAAATTTCATGCTGATAGATAGACAATAAAGATCTATCCAAACTGTTTAATCTTGGCAGATCAATATTTAGATAGAAAATAATAATGAGCTCAACAGTTTAATTTGAGCCATTGGAAAATCATAAGGTTAAAATTAGATAGTTTGCTTACAAAAGGAAAAGAAATAAAGGGTCAGTAAGCTCAAATGTATCCTGTAAATGAAGAAAAAATGTTAGGGTAAATGATGGGTAGGCAGAAGTAGTTTTCACAAGGCATGGAGAGCATCAATTGGCTCATTTTATTTTACTAACTTCCTTCCAAACTTATTTTCCTTTTTAAGAAAATCCCTTCCCTATTCATTTTCCTCTTGTTCTAACACATTCACCTTTCTGATTTTCCATTATTCTAACCCTTTCCCTTTCCTAAAACCCTTTCCCTAGCTTAAAAAACCCATTCCCATCACTAAAACCCTTCCCTTAAGGTAATCGGGTCCTATGCGAAAATCTCCCCCGATATTATTTAACTCAACAGTAATGTGTTTCTAACGCTAGCTCTCATATTTCCTCAAGACCCCTTTATAATATTTTAACCTATAGTTTTGATATATTTATTCCCCATCATATAATCCTAACCCCCACCATATTAAACCATCGCAATATGTATTATACCCCTCCGCATACAATATCCCTGGCTCCCACTTCATTTAAACTCCCGCTATCATTTAAACCTCCGCCTATCTATAATCCGACCCTACACCCCGACTGGTCCCTCACAACTCCACCATGTGATAACCCTCTGATCACCCACCTACAGATCCAATGGCCTACATCCCATATTGCGCACTTTAACATCCCAAAAGCACACAAGATTAGCAGTTTTCCTTGCTCGCCTTTTTGCTACATGGCAAGCCCACGTTATATTACATCCTCCAAAATAACACCACCCTACCACTCAAAAGAAGTGCGATAAACCATAATACCACCTCCTCGCATTAGATGAAACCACTATGATATTTAAGTTTAACCTCGCGCCCAAAGTTTAACCACTGTTGGTTAAAAACAAAAAAGCTACCATTTGCAATCTTTTCACTGTTATTCTATTCCAAAGAACCTCTGCTGACCTATTCTAAAGTGCCAGAAGATCCACCGAACTTTTCTAAGCCATTTACGACTAGAAGATGTTGCAAACTCCGATTTGAAGCAACTTAAAGTACCATTGAAGCCTCATAAAGCCTCTGTTGCCCCCAGAGAACCCTTCTGCATACCAAAGCTTCATTTTCTAGGTATTCCTGAAGTACCGAAGGCCTATACTTAAAGATTTGCACAACATTTCTAATAATTTAATCAATTGAACCAATTAAAAACCTTGCCGACCTAAAGAAAGCACATTGTTGCATCCAAAACACTTTCTGTAGACTGTATTCATCTGTTCACACTATTTAGAGGTCCTAAGCCTACTTCTTAAACCAGATAGTGATAAATTGAATAAAATAAACAAATCTATGGCTTCCCAAAGCATTCTGCAAGCAAAACCCCTACAAACTCCTCACCTAGATATTAGTCACCTCCCGCTGGCCGATAGAGATTTCTAGATCAAAGACATAGCCTCCCCTAGCAATCTGTTAAAACTCCACTGCTGGAGAAAAGATAAATTGCTCAACAAATATGATGATATTTATCTATGGGAGTCAAATTTACCCGAATACTTGTTCCCATAGGTATATTATTTCCCTGAAATCATCAAGTTATGCCAACTCTGCTATATCCCAAGTCAAAGAGCCATAGTCTCTCCTAACTAGTAAATTGTGTTCACAATCATTACAGGATTAATAAATGAAATGTTGTAGATCTAGCCAAAGCCTAATGAAATCTCGTTTTCTATTGAAAACCTGATTGATATGTACCTAAAGTTGTACCTTCCCAATAGATCCCAAAATTTTCAAACTTTCCTCCTAGAAAAGGTCCAAGTTCCTACATACAACCCTCCATATTTTGCCACCATTTTCTCTAGAGAAAGCCAGACATATTGTAACCATGTTGTCTTGTATTCTAGGATATACCACTGATGAACATGTAGATGAGCCTATACTTGGTTTCCTTTCTATTTTTTTCCCAGGAAACCCTGCAGTTATTGTTTTCAGTTTTTCCCAATTCTTAGCAGCCAGAATCCATGATCAACTAATCATATTGCAAGATGAAAGAGTATTCAAATACTCTTCAGTATTGTTCCATATGTTTCTATACTTTAAGTTAGAAAGGATTACAGTTAACATCCAAAAAATGTACACTAAGGGCCATCCTAGATCTATTATCTTTTGGACACCCTTAATCCAAAAATATTCCACTGTTTTTAGCTACAAGGAGTTCATTGATTCATTTGTTCACCTAGTGGTTAACATGCTAAGCAGTAGAAATCAACCCAGGGCGAGTGATGAAATAAATAAAGTTTTACAGTTGTCAAAACAAATCAGAATAGGAGAATGGTATTTATACCAGAACCACTCTGAAATTAGGGCGTATGGATGTCAACTCAGTCCATATAAGCTGCCCAAATATCTGCCCATGAGGATATTTGCACTAGAATATATCAAGCAGATCATAAATTCAGATGATGTTAATTTTCTATCAGTGAGGAAGAAATCACAGTTTAAAATTAAGAACCAGCTTGGTCCTTTTATCTGCAATAATAGGGAGTTTGGAGAGGAAGCAGAGAGATGTTTACAAGAGATGAAGTTTAGTGATAGTTTCAAATGGAAATATGATGCTTTGGGTGTCATAAACAAACTAAGACTCAAGTTTAAATTGAGCCCTTTTATGCATGAGTCCAAGCTAGAGATTAAAAGATATGTCAACCAGTCAGAATGATTGGAAAATACCTTACTAGATATGGAGCAGCAGGTGGATACTAGTTCCATTCTACATACTCCAGCCCTACAGGACAAAAATGTTAAAAGGACTAGAGAAGAAGGTTCTTGCTCAAACAAAGATACAACAAACAACAAATTTGAATCCAGTAAATGATCAAGAAGAAGAAATTGATACAATTGAGATCATTGATACAGACATTGTCATTAAAGAAAATGCACCTCCTTTAGTTTCAAAGAAAACTCATCATCCTTCAACTTCTAGTTCTCAGATCCTTCAGAAGCAACATAGTATTCAAGTCTCTTCATCAGGTGAACCAATGGATAGAGAAATAGAAATCAAAGAGAGATACAAAGATGTTAAGGCCAAAAATGAAGAAATAAAAGCTGAAATATATTCACAATACTTAAATCAGACTCCTGGAGGCCACAACAGATTACTCTCTGCATTTGATTATAAGACAGGAAAAATGTAGATGACCTTTTTGTAGCCCACAATACAACATTTTAAGTCAACATCAGATTACAAAAAGAGATATGATGAGATTTCTACCAAAGATGTTCATCCTCTAGACCAAATAGAATTTCATAAGTAGGCAGGAGAAATGCTATACTCAACTATGGCTAATGAGTGCCCAAAAGCTTCAAAATTATTTAGAAAATGTAAATGTACATTTGAAACTGGAAAAAAAATCCTCACAAGATAAAGATAACATAATTAAATCCCTTGAAAATTTGCTTATTGAAATGGGATATGATCCAAAGAATGTCAAAGGTGTAGAAGAACTCATCAAGAAAAATAATGTAGACATTGTTGCATTGAAGAAATAACTTAAATTGCCTCCTACTGAACATCCATAGACCAAGGAAGTTCTAGAGAATCAAAGCCAAAATGATGAAATGATGAACCTCATTCTTCAGTTAACTACTCAATTAATAGAAATGGAAAATGAGATGGATAAGTTAGTACAGGTAAAAAAGGCCAACATGGAAGAAATTATTGTCACTACAATTCCTATAGTTACTGTAGCAGTTCCTTCCACTTCAGAAATTCCAGTAGCCACAACACTTCCCACTACATCAGCAACTATATCAGTTACAGGATCATCTACATCAGCAACTCATCCTAGTGATGAAGTAGGAAAATTAATCAAAACTATGTAGGATATGTCCATCCAAACAAATGAAATAAATAGACTTAAAAGATCAAATAAAAAGTCTAGAGGATGAAAAGAATCTAGTTCATATCTTGCATAAGGATGAAACACAGAAGTCAAACAGATTGAATGAGAGGATACTGAAGTTAGAAAAAGAATTGGCATTGAAAGAACCACTTGCCCAAGAAAAGCAGCAGCTATGGGCCAATATCATTAACTCGGTTAATGATATTTGGCCTTCTATATAGGTGATATTTGATTTGGTCAAAGAAGCCAGTGAGGCAATTCAAAGGGTAAGAGCCAAACATGGAGATAAGTCAGAAGAAGCCTCAACAATAATCCAGTTCCTTAACTCAAAAAACAAATATGAATTGCAGGAGCTTGGAATAACTGACAGAATAGGAACCATACTAGAAGTAAATAAAGTAATCACCAAAAGGAATATGATGATACAAATTGAGGAGAAATGCCAAAGAATGGAGCTAGCAATAGCCAGATTCATGGTTAAATTTGATGTTTTGAGGCAGAAAGGTCTGCCTAATCCATTGGTGATTAATGACAGTTTGATGAAACAAGAATATTATGACAAGAAAATTAGAGAAGTTTCCAAGGAGCAGTCCAAAAATTCCTCCATGAAAGGAATTCCTATAGCAAAAGTGCTTTATCGGACTTTTGAGAACCTCTTTCACCTCTAGCATGAGGTAAAACATCTCTTTACAAAAAAACCTACTTTTGTAAAATACACAGAAACTGATGAGATCTTCAGAAGAATGGTAAAGATTAAATTACCAGATGCAGAGACTTGGGAAAATTTGAATGACTTACTGTGAAAGTTAAAACAGTGAAAACAAATTAGTTGAGTTAAAGAGTATTAGATGAAAGATAGAGTTTAAAAGTCAAAGGAAGAGTAAAGGGACAACCATCGTAGAGCAACAACAGAAGAGAGAAAGAAACAAAAGATCGAAACAACAAACAACAAAATCAGTAAAAAAGGGACTGCTAGCCTTTTAGTCCTAGGTGTCTCTATCTTCTTGCATGAAGATATTCCATTTTCCTTGAATAATTCCTAAATCAGTTTTAGGATATTTTGTAATAGTTTTTGTATAAATACTTCACAATTTGAAGTATAGAAGGGTGGATTGTTGAACCTTTCTATGGTTGTATTGATCTGAAACCTAAGGGTTTATTGTAATATTTTCAAGTCAGCAGACTGGACAAGTAATGAAGGCATTGCATTACAAGATTCATGTGTTGGGCAACTTTAGTGAAGTATCTTTCAATTGTTAAAATTGTTATTTTCTTAAGTATTCCATAAAATTGTATGTATTCCAAATTTAAATGTTATAATAGGAATATTATTGCAGAATATGTTTAATTACACTCTGTTCTAAACTATTATTCATTTTGATGTTTTCTTCTGATATCTAGAGTAGGGAATTCTTCATTTCTCCCTAGTTTCGACTGACCTCTTTCATTTCCTTCATTATCCAGTTTGAGGAATCCTTAACTGCTCCTTGATCCCGACTGAAAACCACTTCACCCTTCAACCTAAAAGATCTGAATTTCCTCAACTACCTTACCCTATGGACACTTCCTTTAGAACTTGATTCAGTCCTGTTTTCTCAACATTTTGACTCCATAGCCCAATGGTAAAAAGACATTGATCTATCCATCTGAATCAATGGTTCCACCACCAAATCAAATCAAAAGCCAATCAAGCTTAAATAACTAGCCTAAAATCAACTAATTCAATGAAGTTAAATCATTAAGAGAGATCCCTCTCTAAGAATTAGGAAGGCTAGATCCTTATCTCAAAAGTAGGTTTGTGGTTACCTCTATTATTTCTTTAAAACACAACATGACAATGCTAGGGAAATTTTAGAGTGATAACATAGTGGCGACCATACTGGGGAATATCAATCCTCAGTTTAATAAACCTTAAAGGAAATCCTAAATCTCATCTTTTCACCTTAAGGCCATTTTAGGGTTGTTAAAAGTTTCATTAAAAAATTTAAAATTTAAAATTTTGGCTTCCAAAAGAACATATTATACCAGGGCACATCCAGATCCAAACCCTGCTACAATTGTTGATAATCCAGACAGAATCTTAAGAAAAAAAAATGAAGTAGAAAGTCAAGGAAGTGTTAGTTAGTTAATCAAAGCACATTCACTTCTTAAAAAAATTTCAAACTTAGAGGATATTCAATTTGATTTATCATTTGAGAATTCTTTATTTCATACCAAATCTGAAAATTCAGTCTATGATACTGTAATAGACCCTACTTTTATTCAATTTGTTGAATCAAAGAAGAATACTATACATATTGATCTAAACCAACATGTTCTAGACACTTTTGACAAACTTGAAGCGTTAACCTCAACTTTGATAAGGCAAATAGATGAAGCCTATTTTCAACAGTCAGTTGAATTAGCTACCCTAATTGCTGCTACCTCTGAACACTCTACAATACCTTCAAAAATTGTAAACACAACCTCATTCAGTACCACCCCACCTATAATATCCACCATAGTTCATTCCACAAATCCAGTTATACCTAAACTTCCTCTCCAACCTAACCTCCCAAGTTCATCTTTTAGCACTTTTGCTGCATTTTCTAGCACTTCAAGCTCATCTGCAAGCACTTCAATTTCATCTTCAACCACTACCACTTTACCTCCTATCCAAGCTAGAATCTTAGCCATGGTTTCCAGATATGCTCCTTTGGCCTTACCAGCTCAAGTACATGCCATGCCCTAAGACTACCATAGTAAAATCTTTCAGTTTGATGGTACTGGTCAATATACTGCACAACAACATGTAAATAAAATGAGTGATTATTTTGAATTACATGAAATCGATGAAGACTATGTACATATGAGATTATTTGCACAAACACTAGAAGGAGATGTCAAGAAATGGTTTAAATCTTTACCTACTGTTCATATTATTGATTCAACTGTTTTCCATAGATTGTTTATCAATAAATGGGAAAGAAAGAAAACTCCTTTACAAATATTGTCTAAATATGAAAACATTAGAAGAGCTCCTAATGAATCTATTTAGGACTATTGTACTAGATTTAACAATATTTATAATGCAATCCCTGCAAATATCAAACCTCCACCAGACTTGGCACTAATTAAATTTCTTAATGGTTTTGACACTGATATGTCTTACCAATTGAGAGAAAGAAACCCTCCAAATTTATAACAAATGCAAAGTGATGCAGTTAGTGTAGAAGCTAACTTGTTGGCTAAAAGAGCTAGAATGAGGAATGAAAAGAGAGTTACCATTAAGGAATAACCATCCACGTCAGATGTTAAGATAGATACTTTGGCTAAAATTTTAGAAAAGTTAATGGATAGATTAGATAATATGGAAAGAAAACCTCCGTGGGCAAATCAACAAGGACCTCAAATCAAAAATCCTAACTTTAGGAAAAATCCTAATACTAGAAAATCAAAAGAAGGTAGACCCGATCAACAAATTAGGCCACCTTTCTAGGAAAATTATGCTGAAGGTTCACAATAGCTTGAAGAAGACCAAGACACCCAGATAAACTTGATGGGAGTAAACAATGAGGATTCCATTTTTCTTACTCAAGAAGAACATGAATTGTACATTTTAGAACAATTACAATTAGAATATGGAGAGTCCTTTGACTACAAACAAGGCTATGAATTTGCTATCTATGAAGTCCACAAACAATATAGCCTTAGAATAAAAAGAACATAGGACTTCCTACTAAGAAATCATTCCAAACCCAAACTAAGAAAATAGCAGAAGCTCATGTGACCAAAGTTTTACAAATTCTAACTAGAGGAACCCAGGAGGCTTCCAGCCCAAAAATTTAGATATAACTTCAGCTGAAACTCAAACTTCAATTGCTACTCAAACGATTCCAAACAAGAAAATTGAAAGCAAAACTGTGATACACAGACTAAATTACCAAGTGCTGGTAAAGAAGACAAAAACACACAAACCCAAATTGATAAAGATGAAATCATTCAACTAGGAAAAATCAAAATGCCATTCAATATCAAAATTTAGATAGCCAAATTGAAAATACCAGTTCCTTTAACAGGGCTAGTGAAACATGAATCATACAAAGCACAAATTACTGAAACACTTGACATAGGTGAAGGAGAAGATGGTAAACCTTAATGATGATAGACCTGAGTTATTATTTGGTCCATAAGTGAATGGAAAACATCAACAAGGGATTATTCCTCCATTCTACATTAGCTTAAACGTTCATGATAAAATCCTACATAATGATATGTTAGATTCAAGAGCATCTCATAACCTAATCCCTAAAGCAGCTATGGAAAAATTAAACTTAGACATCAGTAGACCCTACAAGGACCTGTTTTCCTTTGATTCTAGTCAAGTCAAATTCCTAGGCTTGATAAAATATCTGTGTGTAACTCTAATCCAATGCCCAACAAAAAGTATTGTCATGGACATAGTAGTTGCCGATATTCTACCTAAATATGGTATGTTTTTATCTCACTCATGGGGAGTAAATTACAAGGATCTATGCAATTAGACATGTCATATGCTACCATTTCTATATTTGGACACCAAAGGAAGCTTTATAGAGAAACCATGATGAAATACATGGTAAGTAGTTTAGAAAGACCACAGAATTACCATATTTATTCCATGCATTCTGATCTGGAGTCTTTTATGTTGTATAATTCAGACAATGACAAAAATGAAATCACAACTTTAGAAGAAAAACATAAAGAACCTGACAGTGATAATATATTTCATGAATCTAGGTGGCACCTAGATTTTGATGGTTCAGTGAACAGATTAGGAGCAGGTGTAGGAGTTTGGATTCATAACATGGAAAATAATCATTCCGAAGGCCATGCCTTTAGATTAAACTTCAAATTCACTAACAACATAATAGAGTATGAATCTTTAATCTTAGGATTGCAAATTGTAAGAAACCTTGGAGCCAAGAGAGTTTCTATCATGGAAGACTCAGAATTAATCATAAAACAAATTAAAGGAGAGTATTCTATGAATAATCCTAGAGTTAGCCAATATAGAGAAACTGTTCTAGATCTGATTAAAGAACTTCTTGAGATTGTCATTGTTATTCCTAGGAAACATAACGTGCAAGCTCACAGTTTGGCTACTTTCACTAGCACTTGCAGATTACCTTTTCAGTCCAATCACCAATACATTGCAGAGGTAAGACATAGGCCTGTTATACCTGATAATATGAAATATTGGCAGATTTTTTCACAAGATTCTCAAATCTATAATTTTATGAATGCCGAGGGAGAGTTCCGAAGGTGTAACATAGATACTGATTGTACAGTAGATGACATTATAAATAGTGAGATAGATATAAATCTTGTAGATGTAAATAAACTCACTAAATTCACTAAAGTAAAAATAGATAACTTAGAAAAATAGAAATAAAAGAAATAGTCAATGATGATTCTGAGATTTTAAACCTTAAAAATAACTTTTTGTGTAAGGGTTTAGCCCCATTAGAAGATTTGTTTGATTCAAATGATATAGGTAGAAAACCAAAAATGGAGTCTTTAAGATCAGACATAGAAGAATGTAATATAGGAACAAAAGAAAAGCCTAAGCTTATTAAAATATCCAAAGTATTACCTCTAGCTGAAAAGCTAAAATACATAAGTCTATTTAAAGAATTTCAATATGCCCTTGCCTGGAGTTATGAAGACCTCAAATTTTATGACACCAACATTATTCAAAATAAAATACCCATCAAATAAGATTAGAAATCATTTAAATAAAATCTTAGGAGGATTAATCCAGTTCTTATGCCATTGATAGAAAAAATAAGTAAAAAGGATGTATGAGGCACAAATCATAACAATAATTAGATATTTAGATTGGGTCTCTAAGTTAGCCACCACCATAAAGAAAACATGAGAAATCAAACTCTGTGTTGATTTCAGAAACTTGAACAAAGTATCACTGAAGGATAACTATCCCCTCCATAAAATGGACCACATTCTCCATAGGGTAGTAGGGTCATCTAGAATTTCATTACTTGATGGATTCTCTGGATACAATCAAATCCTAGTCCAACCTGAAGATCAAGCAAAGACCGCATTCACCACTCCTTGGGGAACCTTCGTGTATTTAAAAATGCTCTTTGGATTGATGAATGCTGGAGCAACATTCCAAAGAGCAATGAACATAGCTTTTTCAAAAGAAATCCATGACTTTTTAGTTGTTTACCAAGATGATATCATAGTGTTTTCCAAATCAGATAATGAACATCTAGATCATTTGAGAAGAGTTTTTATTAAATGTAGAAAATTTGAAATTTCTTTGAATCCCAAAAAGGCACTCTTTGGGCTAGAAGAAGGTAAACTCTTAGGACACATAATTTCAAAAGAGGGCATTAGAATTGATCCAGTTAGGATAGAAGCAATCCTAAACACCAGTCATCCTAGGAACATTAAAGAATTTCTATCTTTTTTAGGTAAAATAAATTTTCTTAGAAGATTCATTTCTAGCTTAGTAGAACTAATCAGATATTTGAATAGCATGTTGAAAAGTGATTCAACACTTAAGTGGACAGTAGAGGCTAAGCAATATTTTGAAGCAATCAAAGAAGCTCTTACTAAAACACTTGTCCTCATAAGTCCTAATTTCAACAAAGACTTCATAGTTTTTTCATTTGCTTCATAACACACTATTACAGCAGTCTTGTTACAAAAGAATGATGAGGGTTATGAACAACCCATCACCTTCTTCAGTAAAGCTTTTAGAGATGCTACACTAAAGTATAATATAATGGAAAAACAAGCTCTTGCTTTAGTGAAATCCATAAAGGATTTTAGAGTGAAAGCCATATGGATAGATAGAGGATATGAAGTGGATGGAGGGCTTGGAGGGCTTGGAGTGCTATGGTGACTTGGCATTTTTAGAAATTTCTTCTTTTAACTGTTGTCCCATTCCTCGAAATCATCACCCTTCCTAATTTGGCTTTTTCACATCGCATGAGTGAAGGAGTGAGCTACAATTAAATAGTTCAAGGTGGACGAGACTGCAAACCCATCCTTAGCTTATAAAACCTCATCTCTCTTGCATTGACAACAAATTTCTAACTACAATATTCTCAAGAGAAGAATTCAAGAATATTGCATACCTGTACCTACCTGATGGTTGTTGGAGATACATGCATGTTGATGTTGAGTTGATGATCGATTCATGGTCCTCTACAGGTGATAATTTCCTTTGTTTTCTTCTACACAGGTCTTCATAGCTTGGTGATTCTAAACCTCTGTCTTCTAGTTACCATGAGCAAGTTATCTTAGTTAAATCTGACCTTCTTGGAGTGTTGGGCTTGGCCATGGGTGATTTTCACCTTCCCTATACCTTATTCCACCATTAAAAACCTTTCCCACATTTTATTTCACCTTTCATATCTTCCTATAGCTTTCATCCTGTTTCCTGTAGTAAATTATGACTCTTGTAGTACTACAGGAAACCCTGTAGCATCCTTGTCTTGTCTATATCTCCCAAACAGTAGAATGGGTTGACTTGAAATTTTATCATCATGTTTCCATCATCCTTATGCACCTACCCATAAAAACGTTTGGCCAATGGATGCACGAATCATGATAAAAATTAAAAATGGCTAAAGTTGATGGAGGTTGATTTATTGGAAACCATGCACTAAAATTGTTTGAAATTTTCTGGGCATATTACCATCATCCATATGCATCTCCCCATGAAATAACTTTTTAAATAGACGCATGAATATCGAGAAAATTAAAAAATGGATGTAGGTGATGGAGGTTGATTTCTCAAAAACTGTCCACTAGAATTTCTTGAGATTGTTTGAGAATGTTACTATCAACCATATGCATCTCCACCTAAAACAACTTGGAAAATGGATGCATGGTTTTCAAGATATCAAAAAAATAAGTTTCTGCTCTATGTATTTATGTTTCTTGTAGTAAAACAGAGCCTTCTTGTAGTATTTTAGGATAACAAGGAAAATGAATGGGAAAAGCTTGGGAATGATGGGTGGTTGGTGGAAATAGATGAGGGTGATGGATTGACATGGCTTTGGTCCTTCATGAGCATCTAAGAAAAGGAGGAGAAAGTCCAAGTTTGACTTCCTTTGATTAGAATTTTGACCAATTTTGTTTTTTGGTGCCAACTTGTTTTTGTTACTTGCAGTTGTTGGAGAGCACCTGCATTCATCAGAGAGATACCTGGAGCAGATTTTTTTTTTTCCTTTTTTTTTTTACTTCTAGGCCTACTAGCCATCTCAATGAGGTTTTAAACTAGTAGGTTTGCCTAGGAGCCTCAAAGGAGGTTTTCACCTAAGATCTTTTATTTTTCTCATTTTTTCTCTTTTTTCTAACCTATTGACCGCCTCATGGAGGTTTTCAATCAATGAGCCAATCTCAGGTGCTTCAACGGAGTTTCACCTGAGATTTTATTTTTTTCTTCTTATTTTTCAATTTTTTTTTTTTTTTTTTTTTCTACCCTACTCTACTTGAAAAACAAAATCTCTTTCAAGTATAAGAATACTTCCAATGGAGCCATTTGTCCGTCAAGATGACAGATAAACTGATGTGTATGCTTGGAATATATGCTTTGACATGTACTTGGATTTCAAAGACCAAATGCTTTGACTTTGACAATATCAAGCATAGTTGAAGAAGAGAGTGTTGTTGCGACTTAATGACTATTTGGAACCATATTTCAATATAGTTGTGATGCTCCTGGTCCACTTGTTGATTTGGATCATCTTGGATGTCTTCTTCTTCTATGAAATTAAGATCTTCTTCTTTTTGTTGATTATTCTTTTGAACACATAGAGGATCTGACGGTAAACATGAGGGAACTTCCCAATATTTGATACTGATGTTTTCTTTTCCTCAAGTGAAACTCATGATTCTTTGATCTTCTCATTTGAATATTCTTTTTATGCATGTTGTCTTCAATGATATCAAGAGAATCTCTTTTTTTGTGATACTCTTTGTGAGCTAAGATGAATACCATTTAGATCAAGAGGAGATGTTTGGAAGTTTTGTTCCTCAACATTGTAAGTGGGATGAGCTACTTCATTGTGTGGGTTTAGAAATAGTGGTACATGTAGTTGAGTGGGAGTAGATATTTGAAATGGATGTGTGTTGGGCATGGGATCCCTTGCAGCATGTTTTGGGGCTCAAAGCCCAAGTTTTGGTCAATAAAATTGTAAGAATCCGCGAATTGCTAGCGCAGAGTACGAGGTCTAGGATGAGTCATAGGGTTGTCTGCCCTAAAATATTGTAATTTAACGTAAAGTTGTGTCGGCCTACCCATAGTCCACGAACCATGGGATTGTATAAATAGAGCAAGGCTTTAAGTGTAAAGGTGGGGAAGTAAGAATAGATAGAATAGCGAAGGCATGGTTCGCAGTTAAGGTTGGATATGAAGTGTACTGGGTCGTAGTAGTAGGTAGAGGCTCTGTTAGGCCCCTATACTACTAGTGTGACCCCTTATTGTTATTAGTACAACCCCCTTATTATATTGATGTACCCATGTAGTGCCCATATTGTTACTATTGTGCCCCATAGAAGCC